>WNWK01024603.1:0-29521 GCA_009830355.1 Cherax destructor
TTAGACACAGTCTGGCCACAATTTTCTCCAGGCAGAGTTCAAAGTCCTGGTAGTCACTCCCTCCCAAGCCTTACCTATCCATTTTATATTTTTGTATTATTATTTGTTTAATCTCTGTGTAATCTTTCAGAATAGTTTTTTGCATACCTATACTTTGTACTACCTTTTATAACTTTCATATTACCTCCAGTGCAATATTGAATCTTAACTTGTGCAAAATTGATTTACTATTTATCATAGTCATTATATCAACCTTTATTAACCCTTAAACGGTCCACACGTATATTTACGTTCGCACGCCCAGTGCCCGGAATATTTTGAAAAAAAAAATTATATTTTTATATAGAAATAAAGAGCACATTTTTTTAAGTGTTATAGGATAAAAAAAAAGAATTTGGGTCAGTAGTTACCGAGATATGAGGCGGAGAAGTTGGCACTGGATGCTCACCTGACAGCAACAGGAGTCCTGCGGCTTGCAGAATCGTTGCCGATATACCTTTTTTTTCACTTTTTTTTATTATTTTATATAATTTTTATGTTCTCATAATCACAATTTATAGTAGTTCTTGTGATTTCATAGCCATTCTGTGTTCTGACACTAATATTAGGTACTGAAATTGTACTCAAATAATAATAATAATAATAATAGTGCATAAAAATAATAATAATAATAATGATAGTGCATAATAATAATAATAATAATAGATAGTGCATTATAATAATAATAATAGATAGTGCATTATAATAATAATTATAATAATAATAATAATAATAATAATAATAATAATAATAATAATAATAATAAAAGTTCCCTTGAAGCATTGTAAGATTTGTGTCGCTGCCTTATCTCATCTGATCTCCATTAATGATGACTGGTGACATTTCATGAGGGGTGAGCTGTAGTCTTATCTCTTCTTATCAGTCCAGTAATTACAGTGATGACATTTGACGAGCTTACACTGCTTCCCTTTATTTGTTACGCAAACCTGTCTGTCTGTATCTGTCTGTCTGTACTCACCTAGTTGTGGTTGCAGGGGTCGAGTCACAGCTCCTGGCCCCACCTCTTCACTGGCTGCTACTGGGTCACTCTCCTGCGCCATGAGCTTTATCATATCTCTGCTTAAAGCTATGTATGGAGCCTGCCTCCACTACATCGCTTCCTAAACTATTCCACTTCCCGACCACTCTGTGACTGAAGAAATACTTCCTAACATCTCTGTGATTCACCTGATTCTTCAACTTCCAACTGTGTCCCCTTGTTACTGTGTCCCATCTCTTGAACATTCTGTCTCTGTCCACTTTGTCAATTCCTCTCAGTATCTTATATGTTGTTATCATGTCCTCCCTATCTCTCCTGTCCTCCAGTGTTGTCAGGTCGATTTCCCTTAACCTCTCCTCGTAGGACATACCCCTTAGCTCCGGGACTAGTCTTGTTGCATACCTCTGCACTTTCTCGAGCTTCTTCACGTGCTTGGCTAGGTGTGGGTTCCAAACTGGTGCAGCATACTTCAGTATGGGCCTAACGTACACAGTATACAGGGTCCTGAACGATTCTTTATTAAGATGTCGGAATGCTGTTCTTAGGTTTGCTATGCGCCCATATGCTGCAGCAGTTATTTGGTTGATGTGCGCCTCAAGAGATGTTCCTGGTGTTATACTCACCCCAAGATCTTTTTCCTTGATTGAGGTTTGCAGTCTCTGGCCCCCTAGACTGTACTCCGTCTGCGGTCTTCTTTGCCCTTCCCCAATCTTCATGACTTTGCACTTGGTGGGGTTGAACTCCAGGAGCTAATTGCTTGACCAGGCTTGCAGCCTGTCCAGATTCCTTTGTAGTTCTGCCTGGTCCTCGTCCGATTGAATTCTTCTCATCAACTTCACATCATCTGCAAACAGGGACACTTCGGAGTCTATTCCTTCCGTCATGTCGTTCACAAATACCAGAAACAGCACTGGTCCCAGGACTGACCCCTGTGGAACCCCGCTCGTCACCGGCGCCCACTCTGACACCTCGCCACGTACCATGACTCGCTGCTGTCTTCCTGACAGGTATTCCCTGATCCACTGTAGTGCCTTCCCTGTTACCCCTGCCTGGTCCTCCAGCTTCTGCACTAATCTCTTGTGTGGAACTGTGTCAAACGCCTTCTTACAATCCAAGAATATGCAATCTACCCACCCCTCTCTCTCTTGTCTTATTGCTGTCACCCTGTCGTAGAACTCCAGTAGGTTTGTGACACAGGATTTCCCGTCCCTGAAACCGTGTTGGCCATCGTTGATAAGCTCATTCCTTTCTAGATGCTCAACCACTCTTCTCCTGACTATCTTCTCCATGACCTTGCATACTATACATGTCAGTGACATTGGTCTGTAGTTTAGTGCTACGTTCCTGTCTCCTATTTTAAAAATTGGAACTACATTTGCTGTCTTCCATACCTCAGGTAGTTGCCCTGTTTCGATAGATGTGTTGAAGATTGTTGTTAGGGGTACACATAGCTCCTCTGCTCCCTCTCTCAGGACCCATGGAGAGATGTTATCCGGCCCCATCGCCTTTGAGGTATCTAGCTCGCTTAGTAGCCTCTTCACTTCCTCCTCAGTTGTGTGTATTGTGTCCAGCACTTGATGGTGTACCCTACCTCTCCTCCTTTCTGGAGGCCCTTCTATCTCCTCTGTGAACACCTCTTTGAATCTCATGTTGAGCTCCTCACACACTTCACGGTCATTTCTTGTGACCTTCCCTCCTACCTTCCTCAGCCTGATCACCTGGTCCTTGACTGTCGTTCTCCTCCTGATGTGGCTGTACAGCAGCTTTGGGTCAGATTTGGCTTTCGCTGCTATGTCATTCTTGTACTGTCTTTGGGCCTCCCTTCTGATCTGTGCATATTCATTTCTGGCTCTGCGACTGCTCTCCTTATTCTCCGGGGTTCTTTGCCTTCTGTACCTCTTCCATTCCCTTGCACACTTGGTTTTGGCTTCCCTGCACCTTTGGGTCAACCATGGGCTCATCCTGTCTTTTTCGCTTCTCCTGTTACCCTTTGGTATAAACCACTCCTCAGCTTCCTTGCAAATTATTGTCATATATTCCATCATCTCGTCTACTGACTTCCCTGCCATCTCTCTGTCCCACTGAACTCCGTGCAGGAAGTTCCTCATGCCCACATAGTCACCTTTCTTGTAGTTTGGCTTCATTCGTGCAGCCCTTCCTGCTTCCCCCTCCACTTGTAACTCTACTATGTATTCGAAACTTAGAACCATATGATCACTGGCCCCAAGGGGGCTTTCATGTGTGATGTCCTCAATATCTTCACTACTCTGGGTGAATACTAGGTCCAGTCTCGCTGGTTCGTCCTCTCCTCTCTCTCTGGTAGTGTCCCTTACGTGTTGGTACACTGTGACTTTGTAAATGGTCCAAGTCGGACCGAAACGTCGTCGTAAGCTCCTCTCTTTTATATGTGCAGGTTGTGTGTGTATTGTTCCAGTCACGGTATTGTGCCTTTTTGTTATTTAGGTACCAGATAACTAGAAGACTGTTATGGATGACATTCCAGGGATAATATACAATTTTATTTGCATTTTTAACCTGCAGAGTTAGTAACCCAGGATAATCCAATGAAGACGGTGTGTCATCAGGAAATGTCTGTCTTATTTCCACTGAGAGTCCTTCAATCTTGTTCCCCAGAATGCAACCCACACCAGTCAACTAACACCCAGGTACCTACTTACTGCTAGGTGAACAGTGACAGCAGGTGTAAGGAAACATACCCAACATTCCAACCAAGCTAGAGCAAACCCCGGTACCTCAGTGTGTGAGCTGAGGATGTTATCAACTGACTAAATTTTTTGTGTTATCCTGAGTTACTAACACCTCTGATTAATAATCCAAATACCACAAACTCTTTTCTTTAGTCAACTGTTATAAGTCTCATCCTGGGGTAGGGATAAATACACACAGTAAATTATATGTAGGATGTCGTAAGATATGAAATAAGATAAAATTTTATTCGGATTTTTAACTCCAGAGGGTTTGCCACCCAGGATAACCCAAGAAAGTCAGTGCATCATCGAGGACTGTCTGTCATATTTCCATTAGGGTCCTCAATCTTGTCCCCCAGGATGCGACCCGCACCAGGTCAGCTAACACCCATATATCTACCAGCCTACCAGAGTGCAAAACTTTTTAAGAGGCTGATGTAAGAGGCAATTGAGTAAGAATATTTTGGTACAATTGCACATAAATATAGTTACGCAAATTTAGGTGATTACAAGTATTATATATAGTAACATATATATATAAATTAGTACCATATACAGTCATACCTCGGTTAACGATGGCGTCGGATAACGATAAATTCGGTTAGCGATACATTTTTACGTCAAAATATTGACTCCGTTTACAATGTTTGATTCGGTTTACGATATTCGTCCCGGACGCGTCCGCGTGGTGCCCAGCTGTGCCGGCACTCCAGGGAGCGTCAGTGTGCTATTGTTTACAAGCGAGAGCGACCACCACCCACTCTACCCACGCATTCATACCAGTATATTGTCATTATTCCACTGTTTTTAGTGCTTGCAATTGCTAAATAAGCTACCATGGGTCCAAAGAAAGCTCCTAGTGCCAAGCCTGTGGTAAAGAGGCTCAGAAATACAGTAGAACTGAAGAAGGAGATAATAGAAAAATATGAAAGTGGAGTGCGTATCACTGAGCTGGCCAGGCTGTATGGTAAAGCCTATTCTACCATCGCTACCATTGTGGCCAAGGAAAATACAAATAAAATCAAGGAAGCTGTTGTTGTGAAAGGTGCATATGTGATCACAAAACAGAGATCGCAAGTGCTGGAAGATGTGGAAAATTTGTTGTTGGTGTGGATCAACGAGAAACAGTTAGCAGGAGATAGTGTTTCGCAGGCAATGATATGTGAAAAAGCAAGGCAGTTGCATGATGATCTCGTTAAGAAAATGCCTGCAACGAGTGCTGAAGTGAGCGAATTTAAAGCCAGCAGAGGCTGGTTTCAAAAATTTAAGAATCGAAGTGGCATACATAGTGTTGTGAGGCATGGTGACGCAGCCAGCTGTGACAAAAGTGCGGCTGAAAAATATGTGCCTGAATTCCAGGGGTATATAGAGGCTGAAGAATTCCTCCCCCAACAAGTGTTTAATTGTGATGAAACAGGCCTGTTTTGGAAGAAAATGCCCAACAGAACCTTCATTACTCAGGAGAAAAAGGCACAGCCAGGACACAAGCCTATGAAAGACAGCCTAACTCTCATGCTTTGTGCTAATGCCAGTGGTGATTGCAAAGTGAAGCCTTTACTGGTGTATCATTCTGAAAATCCCCGAGTGTTTGGCAGATGCGGTATCACCAAGTCTAACTTGTGTGTGATGTGGAAGTCTAACAAAAAGGCATGGGTCACAAAGGACATTTTTTAAGTGTGGTTCAATGGCGTGTTTGGCCCCAGTGTGAAGAAATATCTCAAGGAAAATAATTTGCCACTTAAGTGCCTCCTGATAATGGACAATGCTCCTTGTCATCCTCCAAACTTGGTAGAGAAAATTGTGGAGGACTTTAAATTCATCAAAGTGAAGTTCTCGCCCCCTAATACCACTCCTCTCCTCCAGCCCATGGACCAGCAGGTTATTTGCAACTTTAAAAAACTCTACACCAAAGCAATGTTTCAAAAGTGCTTTGATGTGACCACAGACATGAATATAACCCTAAGAGAATTTGGAAAAATCATTTCCATATCCTGCATTGTGTACACCTTATAGATAAGGCTTGGGAGGGAGTGACTACCAGGACTTTGAACTCTGCCTGGAGAAAATTGTGGCCAGACTGTGTCTAAGAGAGGGATTTTGAAGGTTTTGGGGCTGAGCCTCAGAACCCTGAGTCTGAGCCTGAGCCTGTTGTGGAAGAAATTGTGGAACTGGGCAAGTCCATGGGGTTGGAGGTGAGTGGTGAGGATGTGGAACATTTGGTGGAGGAGCACAATGAAGAGCTAACCACTGAAGATCTGCAAGAGCTTCAACAGCAACTGCAACAACAGACCACAGGTCAGGACAATGGTTCAGAGGAGGAGTAGGTGGAACAGAGATGGAAGAAGGTGCCTTCTTCAAGGATTAGGGAGATCTGTACCAAATGGACTGATGTGCAAGGCTTTATGGATGAATATCACCCTAACCATGCTGTTGCAGGCCATGCTGCCAACCTGTACAATGACACAGTGGTGTCTCATTTCAGGAATGTGTTAAAGAATCACCAGACACAGAACTCACTGGACAGATTTTTGGTTAGAGAGGGGTCCAGTGACTCCCAACCTGGTCCTAGTGGCATTAAAAGAAAAAGGCCAGTAACAACATTAAAGAACTTGCCACCTGCAGTGTTAATGGAAGGGGATTCCCCTTCCAAACACTAGCATACTATACTCCATCCTTTCCCATCCTCCCGTCCTCCACACATCAACAACTCTTCAATAAATGTAAGTGACATGTTATTGTACTATATTTACATGTATTTCTTTAATGTTCATTAAATTGTGTATTATTTAATGTCAAAAAGTTCTAAAAAATATTTTATTTTACTACTTTTGGAAGTCTGGAACGGATTAATTTGATTTCCATTATTTCTTATGGGGAAAATTGATTCGGATAACGATTGATTCGGTTACAGATACGCCCTCTCTGACGGATTAATATCGTTAACCGAGGTATGACTGTATATAAATTAGTACCATATATATAAATTAGTACCATATATATAAATTAGTACCATATATATAAATTAGTACCATATATATAAATTAGTACCATATGTATAAATTAGTGATGGTAAAAATTACCCAGGGCAACCAAAAAAGAAAATGTCAGAGGAAGTGATTTATTCGCATTGGGGTCCTGGAAATATCTATCAGTTACGAGTCCTAGTAATATCTATCAGTTGCGAGTCCTGGTAATATCTATCAGTTACGAGTCCTGGTAATATCTATCAGTTACAAGTCCTGGTAATATCTATCAGTTACGAGTCCTGTTAATATCTATCATTTACGAGTCCTGGTAATATCTATCAGTTCACTGCCATCCTTGATAATATTGCACCAGTTAAAGAGGTTAGGATTAAACGAAGAACTGAACCCTGGATGATTACCGAGATATTAGATAATATGAAATTGAGAGACCAGTTGATAAAAAGATTTAAGGCAAACAGACAGGATATTGCAGCACTAAATTAATTCCAAAGGGTGAGGAACAGAGTGCAGAGGCTTATAAAAGGTGCAAAGGCAAGACACTATTGCTCAAAAATTGAAGAGTACAAGAATAACCCTAGAAAGCTCTGGCAACAACTCAAACAGTTGGGGTATAGCCATAAACCCGTAGATAGATCTAACATAGTTCTAAATGTCGATAACGAGGTATGCCACGAAACAACTAAAGTGGCAATTTTTTTAATTCATACTACACAACTGTCGCATCAACACTAGTAAGTAAGCTACCAGCTGCATCAAATACCTTTAACACAGACTCTGATAAATTTAAAACATACTATACCAATAAAGGAGTAACTCCAAACAGTTGTCAACTAGTAAGTGTATCTCATGACTTCGTGCAAAAAGAACTAAGCAGGTTAAACCCAATTAAGAGCACCGGCCCAGATAACATCCCGTCTAAGTTCCTAAAAGATAGTGCATCTGAACTGGCAATCCCCATTGCTCACATAACAAATTTGTCCATCACCACTAATACAGTGCCAGAGGGGTTCAAGGAGGCCAGAGTTACTCCTATCTTCAAGAAAAATAGTAGGTCTGATGTCAGCAACTATAAGCCTGTTAGTATACTCAGTGTAATATCCAAAATTCTAGAGAGGGCGGTGTACTGTCAAGTAGTTAAATATCTTAGTGACAACAACATTCTTCATAGTTACCAATAAGGCTTTAGGAGATCTTACTCAACCGACACCTCCCTAATTAATCTGATGGATTACATGAGAACTGAAATGTCTATAGGGAACCTCATAGGAATGGTAACTTTAGACTTGCAAAAGGCCTTCGATACTGTCAACCACAATATATTATGTAAGAAACTTCAAGCTATCGGCATAGGTTCCACAGACTGGTTTAAGTCCTATCTTAGCAACAGGAAACAAATTGTCAAAATCAACAAAACTGAATCAGAACCAATGCCGATAGCATGTGGAGTTCCCAAGGTAGTATTCTGGGTCCTTTATTATTCCTGTGTTATGTAAATGATATGCCCATCAGTGTCAAGTGAAAACTCCTACTGTATGTGGATGACAGTGCTCTGTTAGTGTCAGGTAAAGACCCACAAGATATAGCTAATGTATTAACACTGGAACTGGAGTCCTGCAGCAAATGGTTAGTAGACAACAAACTATCGTTACATCTAGGGAAAACAGAAGCCATACTCTTTGGCACAAAATATAAACTGAGAAGGGTAAATAATTTTAATGTCCGGTGTAATGGGGAATCCATCACTTCAGTTTCCTCAGTAAAATATCTGGGAATCCCCTTTGACCCATGCATGTCAGGAGAATTGATAGGGAACAGTGTAGTAAAGAAAGCGAATGCCAGACTGAAGTTCCTCTACAGACAAGCACAGTGTCTACCTACTGAGGCTCGCAGGACCCTATGTCTAGCCCTTATACAATGTCATATGGACTACGCTTGCTCTTCATGGTACTCTGCCTTGACAAAAAAACTGAAAGATAAGCTGCAAATCACCCAGAACAAAATGGTAAGATTCATCCTGGACCTGAGCCCAAGAGAGCATGTAGGCCTGGATGAATTACAACAATTGGATATGCTGAATATTGAAGACAGAGTAAAACAACTTAAATTAAATCAAGTTTATAAAATTGCTCACAAACAGTGTCCAGAATATCTTGCTGCCAATTTTGTCAAGGCTGGGAACCAAAGCAGTCATAGTACTAGGGGAGAGACACAACTTTGTAGTACCCACAGTCAGTGGCCCAGGCTTCAAACACCTTTTATTGTACAGCAATAAAGGAATGGAACAAACTGCCTGCACATGTCAAAGCCAGTCATAGCATGAACCAGTTCAAGAAGAGAACCAAAAGGTACCTAATGAATGCAGCGACAGAAAAGGAGGAGAATGATTTTTTTTTTTTAAATATTTTTTATCTAACACACATTTAAATATATAAATAACCTCAATGTACTTATTCAAGTATACATATGATCCTTATAAATAATCACTCTTTTATACCCTTTTTACATATGTTCAATATTAAAGTATTAAAGAGTGATCCCCAATGAATTCACTCTGTCGACTTCTTACGGGTCCTGGTAATAACTACAGTAGTGCATGTAATAATGTATAGTTACGATTTGGAAATATATAAATTACGAGTCCTTAATTCTATCTTACGGGTCCTGGTAATAACTATCAGTTACGAGTCCTGGTAATATCTATCAGTTACGAGTGTTGGTAATATATATCAATTACGAGTCCTGGTAATATCTATCAGTTACGAGTCCTGGTAATATCTATCAGTTACGAGTCCTGGTAATATCTATCAGTTACGAGTCCTGGTAATATCTATCACTAATATTACTCACCACAGCACCTCACACACATTACAGTAACACACACACATACGTACGGCTGTGGAACGACTCTGTTCTTCCTTATTTAGCACAAAACAGGGAGTCAGAGATAAAAAAATGGAAGTAAAGAAGAGATGTTTGTGTTAGTGTAGGAGTGACAACAACACTGATGGCTGGTACTCCATCACCACCCCAGCTGATCCCTCCATCACTCCATCCCTCCCTCCTCCATCACTTGTATTGATCGCCTCTCCCTCTGTTTCTAAGTTTATTTAGGCACAGATACACATAAGTATAATTATCATGCATAGTGTAAATTACCTAGGATAATCTAAAAAAAAGTCAGTGATTTATTTCTATTGGGGTCCTTTTTTTTCCATTTTAACTTCTTTAAATTCCCATAATTGTCTACCTGGAGGTCGTTCCAGGGGTCAACGCCCCCGTGGTCCGGTCCTCTACTTGCTATACCTGGAGTATACCTGGAGAGAGTTCCAGGGGTCAACGCCCCTGCGGCCCGGTCCGTGACCAGGCCTCATGCTGGATCAGGGCCTGATCAACCAGGCTGTTGGAGTTGGTGGTTGTCACTCAGCTGATCGAGACGTGCTTTCTGAAGGCTCCTCAGTTGTTTGTTGGTGGTGACGGTCCTGTTTAGGCTCTTCACTGTATTTTTTTTGTGTGCGTGTTCTTTTATTAATTTCTTCCTATCAGGAGGTGTTGTTTGACCCATTTCTGGAGAGTTCGACTGGGATGTCGTTCGCCCCTATCGGGGCCCCCCTCTGGTCCATACTCAGTTGACAACTGTTTCCTCGCCTCTGGACCATGATATGACTATTGTGTCCCCTGCTGGGATTTATAAACGAGCCCTTGAGGTTGATGATGGAGCCAGGCCCTGTCTAGCCCTAAACGCCAACCAACTTCTTGTCTAGACTGTGCTCCTTCTCCACCCCACATTACTCCAGATGTGATGGTGGTTCTCGTGCGTCCCAAGGCTGGTGGTACACCCTTCACCAATCCACGGGAAGTCACTAATGCCATCAGTGGCTCTCCTTTCGGCAAGGCCTGCATAGACGAGGGTGTCCAGCAACTCGGTAGGGATACTCCTAAGGCTCCGACTACATCGTAAGTCTTTTCTGGCCAGAAATTTACCACTTAATGCCATCCATGTCCTAGGTAAGTGGAATGTCGTCTGCTGGGAGGTCCGCTCCTTAATCCTTGCTGCTGGTTGTTGTTACGGTAGAATTGGACCGATTTCCTCATCCCTCTCAGATGAGGAGATCCATTCTGAGTTGGTTTTGAGTGGAGGGGACGACTTAGGTTTACGAGAGGTTTGGAGCCTCTCGACTCGTCCTACCCCGTCTCGTATGGTTCGTGTATGTTGCTCAGGTGCTCTCCCAAAATTTGTACTTTTTGGCAATCTAAGGTTTCCTGTCCTTCCTTATACTTTTCCTCTTCTTCGGTGTCGGAAATGTTTCCTTTTTGGACATGGAGAGTTGTCCTGCCGTGGTAAGGTTAGGTGTGCAAACTGTAGTGGGTTTCACCCAGCGGTCAAAGACGGTGTTGCCTCATGATACTTTTGTAAAGGGGTCCACAAAGTCACGTCCCGGTCTTGCCCAGCATATCGCCAGGCTCTTGATTTGGCAAACTCAGCCAGGGCCCAATCCCTTTCCCTCGATGAATGTAACTCTAGCCTGCGGTCCGTAAAGCCAGTCATAGTCCGTCAGCCCTTGCCTCCTTCGTCTCCAGCGCCCCCTACTAAGGGCATCTCCCCAGCACCAGTGCGGCCGGGCCACCTGTTCTCCGCAGCTGTGATGTCTAAGGGGGGGGGGGGCTGGCATTGTGAGAGCGCTGAGAAAAAAAAAATGAAAAATACGAAAATTGAGTTTTTCTTACCGAAAAATAGCTGATCTTTCTGGCAACACCCTCATATAATTCTCATCATTATACGATGTTTCTACAAGGAATTATAGCAATTTATAACATGTATGGTGACGGCGCCTGTCGTAACATGCGCGCTGACGGGCAAAAAAAAAAAAAAAAATCCGTTTTTTTTTCTATAAATTTCTTATATTTTTCTCTCTAATATAATACAAATTCACCATTTGAGATCATAGCAGAGTGGGCGGGGCTAATATGGCCTGAGAACCAAGCAGGAGCCTTCTCTGGCCTTCTCGGATAAGAAGTGCTGACAGGCCATAAATTACGATGTGGCGGCCAAGACACACCAGCCAACAAATTGTTCTTTTCTTACGCTAATATTAATAATAATATTTATTTACTTACTACAATTGATCTATTATAACTTAAGGCAATATTAATAGCATAGAAACATGAAAAACACACCAGAATAAATATTATGTGGCATAATATGACGGTCTATGCCAGGTAATTGGAAGGCTCGCCAACGACCATAAGGGTTATTTTTCCATTCTCTCATCGCTATTATGAGAGAAAACGGATTTAGTGGTGGTAAACTGTAGTAGACACTCGTAAATGATGAAAAGTGGAAAAAACAAGCATTTTTTCGGGATTTTTTTTTCCGAGTACTCGGGCTGCCGCGCGTTTCGGCCATTATCTCGGAAGTAAGTTATTTACTTAATTAGCCAAATGGAGTCATTATTAATGAAATAATTGACGTTATTTTCACAACAAACATAGAAGAATGATTGCTTTACAAGATAGGACACATGACCATAACACTAGACACAGATCACTCCTCGATGTTCCCCGTGTCCATCTAACACTATGTAAAAACTCAATGCATATAAAAGGCACGAAAATTTGTAATTCATTACCTGTCATTGCCAAAGAAACCCTGTCTGTACCCCAATTCAAAAAGATGCTAAAAAACCACCTTCTCACCCAAACCTAAATGCTCAATATCAAACATTCCCAACAAAGTAGAATAATCACTTATATGTAAAAACCTGATTACTCACTTAAATGTAAAAACCTGATTACTCACTTAAATGTAAAAACCTGTTATGAATAATACATACATTGATATGTTCAACTTATATTCAAACTTTATAACATAGATACACAATTATACTTATTATATACATTATCAAACATAATTTTTACCATGTAGTCTAAGTAGTCCTAAGAATGCCCGCAATGCGCAGCATATTAGGGGCTTTTTGGCATGTACATCTCTTTTATACCTATGTTATCATGTAAAACCCAACAATGTATCTTTGTACCATGTCTAAATAAAGTATTATTATTATAGCATGTACCTTTTTAAGTATCCCAAATATTTTCAGATTTGTGTGTGGATAAAAGTCCGATATCTTGCTAAATGTCAAAGAAACCTACAAATTGTATTTTTTAGAATGAAGATAGCTTTATTACAGAATTGGTACATGCTACACGAGGGACGTAAGTGTTCTATCAGCAGAAAATGTCAACACAACTCTCCCAACTACCACTTCGGAGGAGCTCACTCCTAAGTGGAATTTTTAGGAATTTTCAGTAAATCTTGCATGGTTCATTTGCTTTTTGGCAATTGGTAAACAAATAAAAAAGTCGAGTCATTTCGTTCAGCGGCCCCTAATGTCCCTGTTTCAAACCGTTTTGCAGCTCTTGCAGAACTCTCTCTACCTTCAAGGATTCCCAACCTCCGGGTCAACATCATCTCAAGGTGTCTTCAGATCCGGCTTCCACTGCGGAAGTTATTGCTCATGTTCCTCCTCGTTCATGACGCTTATCCTCCCGTCAAGGTGGTGCAGCTTCAAGATCAACTCGCAGTTTGGTACCCCACCCCTTGTCCAAATGGACCTCTTGCCTGACTCGGAGTCTCACTCCTCACAGAAGTCCTCCCCCTCCATTTCTCCTCAACCCCAGCCCCAGCCTGCCCCTGTTTCAGGACCCTTCGCTATTGATGGTTCCGCTGTTTCACTCTCGCCTGCCTGGGCTTCATTTCTCCGCCCTGTCCTCCATTTGGTTGAGGAAGTGCTTCACTCCTTCCTACAGGGCACCTCTTTTTGTGACTGCATGTCTCTCGGTTCTCCTCGCCTCATCGGGCTTCTTAGTTCGCACACGTGACTCCTCCCCTCCTCTATTTTTCTTCTCTGGAACGTTCGTTCCATATTGGGGAAGCTCCCAGACCTCCAGAAGTATCTGGCTGAGGTACAGCCGCTCGTGGTGGGCCTCTCCGAGACATGGTTACGTCCTCGTCATTCTGTTCGGCTGTCTGGTTTTACTGTTTATCGTCGGGATCGCCTTGAAAGGGGTGGTGATGGCCTAGCTCTTCTTGTGTGTAGCCGGCTCCAGAGTATGATCCTTTCCCAGAACCTATGAGAATGGGGTGTTAGAAACTAGCCGTGCGCATTGCCTTAGGCACTCAGTGGTGTACCTTCCTCCTGCTTTACAATCCGGGAAGGTCAGTAACACAGATTGAGTTTACCCATTACTTTGGGCAACTCAGTGGTCCTGCACTTGTCATAGGGGATTTCAATGCTAGGAAACCACTTCTGGGAGCCATCCATTTCGCTGGGATCGGTGAACCCCACAGGTAGGGCCTTGTTCAACCCTCGCATCTCCCCTTTTGTTGCTCACACCACCAGGATTGGAGACTAGAGTGGATCCTTACACAGGGCGAGTTTTACCCTGGACCTCGTTCTTGGGTGTGGGTTTTTATACAACCGTTGTTTCTGTAGGCCCCTTCATGGGGAGTGATCATCTCCCTGTCACTGTATCTACCAATGGAGCCCCAGCAGTGCCAGGCAGCAACCATCCACGGTGGAAAACCACTCAGGCCGGTTGGACGAGCTACAGTAACACACTTTTTTGATTATAGCCTGCCTCAAGACTCTCTTTGGACGATGCCGTTGCATCCCTTCAAGGGGCCAGTTAGGCGGGCTCCCATTCATTTCCTTTTCTTGGAGCTTCTCCCGTTCCTCCCCCCCGGGTTCCGTGGTGGAATGATGAGTGCCTCCAGGCAGTGAAGGCACGTCAAAAGGCGTGGGCACAGGGGCGGCACCAACCTTCAAGGGCTCTGGTTTACCAAAGGGCTGACGCTTTATGTCAGCGAATACTCCTCCATGCAAAACGGAATCATGGGCTTCTTTCTGTTCTTTCTTTCTTTTTTGCACCTCTGCTAGCCGGGCATGGGGTTTCTTCCACTCTATGCTGGGATCACGATCTGTAAGCCCTTTACCTTGTTGGGGTGGTGCAACGCCACTCTTCCCTCAGGATAAAAACGAAATTTTTTTGCTAGTTTCTGTGGGCCTAATTTGTTCTTCCCCCCTCTACCTTCTAAGGTTCAAATGGGGTCCTCTGCCATTTTTATAGTACCCGAGGTTGACTGCCAGGTGCTGGCATCTCCCTTCAGTTATCATGAACTACAGTGGGCACTCTCCCAGCTTTCTTCCCGTTCTTCTCCTCGGGAGGATAACGTACCTTATTCATTCTTACTGCATTTATCCCCCTCTTGTACAGATGCCATGCTGGAGGTTTTCAGTGCCAGCTGGTCTCAAGGAGTTTTCCCCGATGCGGGGGAAGCACTCTCTCCTGGTTCTGATTCTGAAGCCAGGCAAAGATGATACCCAACCGACTCTTACTGACCCATTGCTTTACTGCCCTGCTTGGGTAAAGTGTTGGAAAGACTGGTGGCCACCCATCTTTTCAGGGGACTGAGGAACATGGTTTTTACCTGAAAACCGAGTGGCTTCCGTTAGGGTCGTCCCCCCCTCGACTCTTTGCTTCAATTTGTGCAGTTAGTGCATACCATTTGAAAATATGCCTTCTGGCTGTTTTTTTGGATCTGCGTGGAGCTTTTTGATTCTGCATCCCACACAGCGATACTTTTAAGCTAGCCGCATGGGGCTGGCAGGGAGCCCCCCTCCGTTGGATGCAACTTTTTACAAGGGCAACCTTCCGGGTTGCAGTAGGTGGCACGATGCCCTCAACCCGTCCTATATAGGGGAGTGCCCCAGGGATCCGTTCTTAGTCCACTTCTTTTTCGTTTAATGTCGGATCTCCTTTCCATACAGGGGTGCATACCCTGGTGTATGCGGATGATGAGGCCCTTATGTACTGTGCCTCTACTTTGCTGGTGCACAGGAAAACCTTCACATGCCCACAGTGCATAAAATTCATGGGCTTTCCACCTGGGGTTTTGAGGTTAGTGTCCCAAGTCCCGCTCTTATGTTTTTCTAGACGACGCCTCTTTACTCTTCCATCTGTTTCATTGGGTCAGACACCAATCCCGTTGGTCTTTTCATAGATGGTTGAGGCCTTTGGATGCAACCACTCTTGGGCATGGAGGAAACACATAATAGCCCTCCACCTCTCATGTGCCCCACCTGCACTCATCCCCCCGGATCTCTGGCACTAAGTGGGGGCGGATCGCGACCTCCTCTTTAAATTTTATACAGCTATGGTTCGCAGCAAACTCACCTATGAGTGAGGGTATGGCTTGGCTTCTTCCTCCTCTCTTCACCGCCTGGACATTCTCCAGAATTCTGCCATCCGCAGTATGCTGGGGGCGTTCCCCCTCTACCCCCATTGCAGCCTTGGAAGAAGCCTTGGATAGTCCCCCTCTCGTCAATGAGAATGGCGGGAACTGTTTACGGCTCCATCATCTGGCCTCTCTGCCTTGTACTCACCTGTTGCCCCGGGGGGAGGCAGCCTCGTCCCCCCGTTTGGTTCAGCCTTCCTTTTGGCCAGGGCCCAACGTTCCTTGACCTACCTTTCACTCCCTGCACCAATGGTGACTCCCCCCCTTCACTCCCCGGTCGCCCCTTGGACCTTTACACGGTACATCCATCTGGATTGGCCTTCTAGGAACAGGAAACTCCCCTGGATAGCTGCAATTCTCTTTGAAGAGTTTCGCGCTGTCATGTATGGTTCTTCCTTCTCCATCTACATGGACGACTCAGCACAAAATTCCCTTCCTTCCCACATCCCGCTGCATTCTTTGCTGATCTTTCTCTGTGTCAAACCTGGTGGTTGGAGCCCCGCTCACTCGGTCCTAGCAGGAGGCCCCTTCGCCATTCACCAGGCCTTGGTTTTTGTCCTTGCTCACCTCCCTCCTCAGCCTTTGGTTCTCTTCCGTTCCCAATCTTCCCCAGCATTTTTGTGTTCTGACCGTCCCGTCCCACGCGTCCTTGTTCGAAAGGACGATTTTCAAGTCCCGGCTGGAGCATCTCCCTTCAGTGGGTACCTGCCCATGTTGGCATTCGGGGCAATGAAGTGGCCGGGTCGAGCAGCCTCCCCCCGCACATGCACTTCCTACCATTACCTCTCTTGCGTGGGCTGCAGTGATTTCACAAGGACCGTTTGGAAGGAAATCCATTTTATGGCAGAATGAACTGGTATGCTCCCTCTACCGGGGATTGAGTTCTGTCCGATCTTTTATGGTCCCTGCCCTTGGGCTCGAACATCCCAACCCCTCAGTGGATGTTACTGACTCACCTCGGGTTGGGCACTCCGACTGGCGGCTCATCTACACCACCGTCGAGCGGGCTCTCCCCTACTGCCCGTGGTGTCCCTCCGCCCGAGATGGTGGAACACTTCCTACTGTGGTGCCCACGTTATCCTCTGTACGGACTGTTCTCCGTGCGGCCTTGCCCCGTTTGGGATGCATCTTTAACCCTACCTCTCCTTCTTAATGGGGAGGGTTTGATCCTCCCGACCATCAGGAGATATTGGCCTGTACCTGCACTTCTTGCTGGCTTCCCCGGACCCATTTGGGACATATAATCCCCGTTATTAGTCTAACACCCTTTTTCCCTTTGGTCAGTTCCTTCTCCGAGCGTTGAAGGGGAGGGCTAGATACGGCGTATGCTGTCAGGGGCCCCCAAAAAAACCCCAACAACAACA
Source organism: Cherax destructor (assembly GCA_009830355.1). Taxonomy (NCBI): domain Eukaryota; kingdom Metazoa; phylum Arthropoda; class Malacostraca; order Decapoda; family Parastacidae; genus Cherax; species Cherax destructor. The sequence continues at coordinate 17,394 of WNWK01024603.1, forward strand.
ACCAGGCTGTTACTGCTGGCCGCCCCGCAGTCCAGCGAACGAACCACAGAACGGCTGGTCAGGTCCCGACTTTAGGTGCCTGTCCAGTGCCTGCTTGAAGACAGCCAGGGGTTTGGGGGAATCCCCTGATGTATGCTGGGAGGCAGTTGAACAGTCTTGGGCCCCTGACACTTATTGTGTTGTCTCTCAACGTGCTAGTGGCACCCTGCTTTTCATTGGAGGGATGTTACATCGCCTGCTATTACTATAATTATATATATATATATATATATATATATATATATATATATATATATATATATATATATATATATATATATATATATATATATATATATATTTTTTATATATATATATATATATATATATATATATATATATATATATATATATATATATATGTAAATTGGCCCACTAAAAAAAATAGAAAATTTCCCCCAAGCGCTTTCGTGACTACTAAATTATCAAGGAACTATCACATTATCAAGGAACTATCATTTCCCCTTAAAAATTGAAAACCCGGCGCTTAAATTCTTCTTTTTTCGTTTTTTTTTTTTGATATCACCTGTTTACTGTGTTTTTTTTGCATATATATATATATATATATATATATATATATATATATATATATATATATATATATATATATATATATATATATATATATATATATTTTCATATATAAAACTATATATTATATTATATAAAAAGAATAAGAATAAAATTTTTATTTTGAAAACCCCTAGTTGAAAAAAAGAATATAATACTAGTTGGGTACATGTCAAAACCCCTTTGGCCCCGTATCCCCCCCAGGCGGGGGTGGCCCCAAAAGGTAAAACAAAATTTTTTCCCTTTTTTTAAATTTTAAAATTATATATAAAAGAGGAAAGGGGGGTTACTACCCCCCATGTTCCCGGCATTTTAGTCCCCTTTTTACAATAAAATGGCTCACGGAGGAAGAATTCGGGGTTCCCCCTTCCCCATGGAGATAAGAGGAAATAAACAAAAAACAAGAACTAGTAAGAAAATAGAAGAAAACCCAGAGGTGCATATATATATATGCTTGTACATACATGTGTCACCTAGTTGTGGTTGGGGGCCCCGTCATAGCTCATGGTCCCGCCTCTTCACTGGCCACTACTGGGGGACTCTCCCTGCGTCATGAGTTTTTTTATACCTCTTCGTAAAGCTATGAATGGATCCTCCTTTTACTACCGCTTCCCAAATTTCCCCTTTCCCCCCCACTGTGACTGAAAAAACTTTCCCTTTACCCTCTGAGTTTCCCTTCCCAAAGGGCCCCCTTTTTTCCCCTCTCAAAAATTTGTACCCCCCTTGAAAATTTTTTTGGGTTTTTGGGCTTTTCCCCCTTTCCCCCAGGGGCGCCGATGACCGGAAAATGTGAACAAAAAACCCAAACCCCCACAAAAAAAAAAAAATTTTTAAAAATTTTTTTATTTCCGAAAAGGCAGGTTTTGGCCCCAAACTTTAATCAATGAAAACACAGGACCCTTTTTTTCTGACATTTGGGGAAAAATTTTGGGGCAATCAACCGCCCAAACCCCCGGCCCCTTTTTAGGGGGAAAATAGACAACGGGTAAAAAAACGCCCAATGTTTCTGCCCTGGCGGGGGAAACAACCCCGGCCCCCCCCCTGTAAACGAGAGCTTTAGCCACCAGACCACCAGACCCCCCCCTACGGGGTTTTTGTTTTACACTCACTTGGCAGGACGGCCCCCCCGGGGGGGCTGATTACCAACCTACAATATCAATATAAAAAACAACCACACAATAGGGGCAAAAAAATAATGTCAAAGACCTGGGAGGATCATGTCAGGGATCTACCTTCAAGGACCATAACACCGTAAATCAATCTGCTGAAAAATGACAGGATGGATAATGAGAACCTTCAAAAACCGGGGGACCAAGCCCATGTTGACACTTTTCAGGTCGCTTGTTCAATCTAGGCCGAAATTGCTGCACACTAACTGCAATTTCGGCGGTGAAAGCTGACCTAGAAAATGTTCGAAACCTTCACGGCACGCATAACTGCGATAAACCATCTCAATTACTGGGAACGCTTGAAGTTCCTAAACCTGTACTCCCTAGAACGCAGGCGGGAGAGATACATTATTATATACGTGGAAAATTCTCAGGGATTAGTACCAAACTTGCACACGGGGTCACTCCCTACAAAAGGGAAAAGACTGGCAGGCGATGTAACATCCCCCAATGAAAAGCAGGGTGCCACGGGACGTTGAGGGACAACACAATAAGTGTCAGGGGCCCAAGATTGTTCAACGCCCCCAGCATACATCGGGGTTACCAACCCCCTGGCTGTCTTCAAAAGCACTGAACAGGCACCTAAAGCGGTACCACCAAAGGCGGGTTCGTACGTTGGACGCGTGCCCAGCAGTAACAGCCTGGTTGATAAAACCTAGATCCAACATATATATATATATATATATATATATATATATATATATATAATATATATATATATATATATATATAAAACATATATATATATATATATATATATATATATATATATATATATATATATATATATATATATATATATATATATATATAAAGGCCCTTTCAGACTCTTAAGGGAAAAGGAGTAATTCCCCACAAAAAGAGACAAATGGCGTCTTGCTTTTGATCAACAGTTTAATTGATTCGGGGTATGTAAAAAGAGCGTCATAGGAAGTCACGCCACCTCGTGTTGCACTAAGTGTTCATGTAATATGGTGACAGAAATAATGACTCTTTCCCTTAGCAGGAAAATTACAGGAAAACCCTTGCATCACTTTATTTACAAGTTGGAAGCTATCATAAAACACGGATAAGTCTTAAGTTGGGAAATCTGCTATTTTTGTATTGAATACTGTTGCAGTGGTTAGTAAGGAAGTAATAATGCTGAATTCAGCAAATACTTTGTAAGGAGGGCAAAGCGAGGGCTGAGGGGTGTTACAGAGCAGATTGGTGTTTTACTCTAGTACAATCTCAAATATTCGATAGAACTATGACTCAGTGAAGTGGAACACCGTGAAACAAAACTAAACTTGATCCTGGTGTAGTGTAACAGTGTATGTTGCGGATGATCTTGTGAGAGAAACAGTGCAACCGTGAGACACTAATACTTCAATCAGGGAAAACCTTTCGTTTCTGATCAAATACCCAGGTAAGTCTAGTCAGTTAAAAACCAGTTAGATCGGCTACAGCAGATAGCAAGGTCATATCATGTCTAGATTTACCAATATAACCCGTTATCGGCGGGCCATTGAGCCCAAACAAGTAAGTTTTTTATTCAGCATTAGTTACCAGTGAAATACTGAAATATATCCTCCTTTGGGGCAATTATGTACTGTCATCACTGAAGCTTTGACTCATATAATGACTCTAACAACATGCTCATTGGAGAAGCCAGGTATAGATACTCAAAAATCCGGGACAAAGGAATTAATGTACAATTGCTATGAATTATATCACACATTGGATTACTCCTTCATGATAAAGTTGATATGTTAGCCAAGAAGAGCCCCCAGAAGGAGAATGTAGAATATAACTTTGGTATATCTGTGTCTAACATTAGGAATAATATTGGAGAAATAAATAATGAAAATTATTGCTATAGGAATGCAGTTAGAAGCCTGAGTAGATCTATAACCCACTATGATAACATGAACATAGATAAGTATGTTTATGGAGCAACTTACAATGTAACAGACTGACTGGTGTTGTAGTGGCCAGGCTTAGGCTTGGCTACAAGTACTTCGGCAGTTTGGGAGACACAGATGATGATCAAACTAAATGCAAATTATGTGATCAGGCATATGGTCACTGTCTTGAACACTATGTGTTAATTGTCCACTTATTGAGGAATATAGAGATAGACAGTATAATAACCTATGGACATGTCAAGATATCTTATTCATGAAAATAAGATACCAGTTATACTAAGTAAATTTCTAAATTTGCTTGTAACAGATAAGTGAAATGTAGATATAAATCCAAATGTACAATTGTTAACCCTTTTGGGGCTAGTGCCTAGGCCTTTTGTGTATCCATATGCTCTTGCCACCGTCCACAGGATGAATATGGGTGCACATAAACTAACCACTTCGGTGGCAAAATATTTTAAATCTATGTACTTATGCTTACTTGAATTCCCACAGCCCTGGGCTGGGCATTTAGGCTCCTCCAAGAAACGGCTCTGGGGGCGGGCTGGGACGTTGAGCCGTCATTTAAGATATGTATCTGTCTACAATGTTCACTTGCTTGCTTTCATGCTCCAGAACCCTTACATATAATTTATAAAATTTGGGAATAATTTAAGGTACATTAGACAAATTTTTCGGTAGAATTTAAACTGTATTTAATGGATCACTAACTACCTACCAACATCATCATAAAACGTCAGGTGTCTTTGGGGGGCAGCGAGGTGTAGTCTGTCCTTATATGCCTTCCTGTTAACCTTTTATTTTATTTTTATAGTTCCTTGATAATGTGAGAAGTCACGAAAGTGCTTGGAATTTCGCTATTTTTCACTGGTTGTTCTGATATTATATATATATATATATATATATATATATATATATATATATATATATATATATATATATATATATATATATATATATATATATATATATATATATATATATATATATATATATATATATATATATATATATATATATATATATATATATATATATATATATATATGTCGTGCCGATTAGGTAAAATTTGCGATTTTGGCTTAAATAGCAACGCTCACCTTGCCATATAAGACAAGTGAAAATTTGTGTATGCAATAATTTAATTTCGCCAAAATCATTCTGAACATAACGAAAAAAATATATTTCAGTGTGTTTGTATATTATTAAATTAATGTTAACGTATCTAAAATATATTTAGTTGGGTTAGGCTAAATTAAATTGCGCTTTTTAATAAGGTTAGGTAGGTTTTCAAAGTTTGTCTTAGTACAAAATTATAAATTCTTACATTAACATAAATGAAAAAATATATCTTTAAACGTATAAGAAAATTTTAGAAAGGACTTAATTTTAGATGAGTTCTTGCTAATTGACCAGTTTACCAATCGGCATGACACACACACACACACACACACACACACACACACAATATATATATATATATATATATATATATATATATATATATATATATATATATATATATATATATATATATATATATATATATATATATATGTATATATATGATGAGAAATCTCAGCATAACAAGCGGCTTTCTATATAGTCTGTATACCGTGTACATGTACTTGTAGTAAATAAAGATATTATTATTATTATTATTATTATTATTCTTATTATTATTATTATTAAATTTCAATTACTCAGATACGGAAAACGTGAAGAAATTAAAATCTCATCGGAGTACAAAACTAATTCCAACCACACAATAGAGAGAAAAACTAATGTCAAAGACCTGGGAGTGATCATGTCAGAGGATCTCACCTTCAAGGACCATAACACCTTAGCAATTGCATCTGCTAGAAAAATGACAGGATGGATAATGAGAACCTTCAAAACCAGGGATGCAAAGCCCATGTTGACACTTTACAGATCGCTTGTTCTATCTAGGCTGGAATATTGCTGCACACTAACTGCACCTTTCAAGGCGGGTGAAATTGCTGACCTTGAGAATGTGCAGAGAACCTTCAAGGCATGCATAATTGCGATAAACCACCTCAATTACTGGGAACGCTTGAAGTTCCTAAACCTGTACTCTCTAGAACGCAGGCGGGAGAGATACATTATTATATACACATGGAAAATTCTCGAGGGATTAGTACCAAACTTGCACATGAACATCACTCCGTACGAAAGCAAAAGACTCAACAGGCGATGTAACATCCCCCCAATGAAGAGCAGGGGTGCCACTAGCACGTTGAGGGACAACACAATAAGTATCAGTGGCCCAAGATTGTTCAACTGCCTCCCAGCATACATCAGGGGGATTACCAACAAACCCCTGGCTGTCTTCAAGCAGGCACTGAACAGGCACCTAAAGTCGGTACCTGACCAGCCGGGCTGTGGTTCATACGTTGGACTGCGTGCGGCCAGCAGTAACAGCCTGGTTGATCAGGCTCTGGTCCAACATGAGGCCTGGTCACAGACCGGGCCACAGGGGCGTTGACCCCTGGAATTCTCTCCAGGTAAACTCCAGGTAAACCCTATCTTTTGAATATATATATATATATATATATATATATATATATATATATATATATATATATATAGGATGGGGTCCACCTCTGGTGCAAATTGTGGGACCCATAGCCTCGGAGAAGAGGATAAAAGGCATCAGGAAGAATATTTGGATTTCTTCCTGAAGCCGTTTGAATATTCCACTTCTCCTACCACCCCATCCTATATACACACATACATACATATAAATGCTTTATTAATAGACAGAATACATTTATAAAACACACAAACATGAACATGAATACAATGGTACAATATGTCAAAGATTATGAATCTCCTCCAGCTCCTCCGAAGCCGGAGCGAGCCGAGTATGCAGCATGCGTTTCCCCTCTGGATGGCCACGCTGAGACGCTGGAACATGAACGTGGCTGCCCTTGGGTCCCTGGTGGTGTCGATGAGTCTGGAACCCAGCTCTTTAAGGAAACGTGTTGCATTTTTTCCCCACGCTCCCAAGGTCTCCGATCCCACTGGGACAAATTTATACTGTTGGCTTATGTCCCTGTACTTGCCGATCTTGTACTCCTCTCTGTGGTCAGCAGCTCCTCCCTGTCGCCCAACACTGTGATGGATGTAGGTGTCAGCCAGTGTCGACACGCAGGTATAATCCCATGCTAAGAGCTTGCCATTCTTCCAAGGATAGATGGTGATCCCGTCGGGGCGGTTTGCTGGGTTGTGGGCGTTGTTGGCTGCTAGTGATCGAGGCTCTCTCTCGGCTGGGCATCCAGCTGTAGCGAGGGTTCTCTTTATGATGTCGTTGACCTCATTGTGTCTTGCATGCCAACCCTTGGTTTTAGAACAGTTAAGACCATGTAGACCATATTGGTCGGCTTGCGCATCGCCGCAAATACACGTATATTCCGTGTGAATGGGGGCAAGGCGCAGAGCCACTGCAATACGAAGGGTCTTAGGGTCCAGGCGTGTTCCCATGGCCGAAATGGGAACTGTTTGGAGGAAGTCCCCAGAGTGATGTGCACTCACGGCTAGGAGACGGGCAGTCTCCTGTCTGATGTTACGGCCCTGAGCATATTGGCAAGTATCTTTTCAACAATGGGGCTGTCCCAGCTTGACTGTTTGTAGGCCTGTTCTTCACTAGGTTTTGGTGTTGGAGCAGCAAGAGTCTCCCATTCAGTGATGGCACTGGTGTAGCTAGGGTCCTGTATTCCTGCTGAATCACTGAGGTTGTATGGAAGAATTTGTTTTATTAGCTCATTTGATGCTATGGAAGAGGATAAGAAGGCTGGTAGGGCAATCTGGGAGGATTTGCGTACTCCCAGCCCCCAAGTCTGACTGGAAGTGAAGCTTGCAACCACTGTCCATCTTCGAGGGAAAGATTCAATACACTCTCTAGCATGGTCTTGAGGAGAGAGTCGTATTCCTCGAGTTTCGGGCTGTTGAAGGCTGGGGAACATCTCAGGAAGTATGTAAGTTTTGGGATTGACAGGCACCTGGTGAGTAGGTAGAAGGCATCATGTGTATCAATGTCTTTCATCCTACCTTCCATCGTCCTGAGGTCGGAGATTTTTTTCCAAGACCAGATCGATGGCATTGGGCCCAGGGAGCACCAAGGAGAGTGCTGTTGGCTGGATCGATGGCTCGTGCCCCTGGTAAAACAGCCCTAATGTCCTGGATCATCTGTGGATTGGTGGAAACTATCTCACATTTGGTGGGGTTTAAAGATAGGCCCAGGCTACCTACCATATCTTTAATTTTCCTGATGTCTCCCCGGAGAGATTGTGTAGTGCCAGCTAGGGTGCCGTCATCCAAGAACCAGATATTGAGCTCACTGGACAATGCTTCTGTGACATCCTTGATGGCTAGACAGAATAGAAAGGGAGCAAGAGGGTCCCCTGTTGCACACACCTCACAAGAGTCAATTTCATGGTCCCCAAACAAAAGTTTAGAAGCCACACTATAACACGATTCTATGAAGGGATAGAGGGAAGGAAAGTGCCTAGAAACTGCTTGGAGAGCAGCATCCCTTCTGACTGAGTTGAAAGCATTAGCAAAGTCCAATTTGATTAAGGCTTTTTCATTGGACATGTTGTTGATGTATACTCGTGCTGCATGGGCAGCTGCTTCACAACCTTGTTGAACACCAAAACCGAGCTGAGTTGGTTTCAACATTGAGGCAGCATCTTGACTCACCCTTCGTACTGCAGCCTTGGCAACTAGGCGCCGAAGGGTGTTGCCCACTGCAATGGGCCTGATTCCTCCATCCTTTTTCCGGAGGGCACACAGTGAGGCACCAAAGAAAAGGGGTCTAATGGTCTGTGGGACACTACCAGCCAGGCACCCATTGGAAAATTTGGTGAGTTCAGACAACAATCTCTCAGAGACCTCACCAAGACCTGGATTGAGCATTTGTTTCAAGTGTTGTGGCCTTAAACCAGTGAAACCTCCTGCTGAGCCCTGTGGGAAAGACATAGCAGCTTTATACACATCGGCGTCCCGTAAGGTTAAATGTTCTTGACCTGCTGCAATGTCAAGGGGTCAATGTTGGTACTGGGAGCCCTGGGCGGATGTTTGTCCTTCAGGGCTTGTGCTGTAATGATATCCTTAGGAGCGATGGTATCCTCACTGGTTATAAGCCTCAGTGCTCCGATAGTATTACCCTCTTCTATTTTTCTGCTAATGTGGGCCCTGATTTTTGAGGCGTCTGGTGTCCTGTTGTTGACATTTGCCTGGCGGGTGTTTGACGTCCTGGAGGGGATACGGACAAGGTTGTCATCTCTAGGGAATGCATTTATTGCCCTGATAACAGATGTAGCTAGTGACTTGTCCCTCCTTGGTGGGACAGCCAAACAGGCATTGCCAAAAAGCAGAAGGTTGTGCCAGGATCCATTGTTTGCAGGAGCATCGTTGACTTTCTTCAAGAGGTCAGCGAATTTGCTGGCAGCTTCATGGCGAGCTGCTTTGGGGATGTGTGTCAGCGTCCTGGTGGATGTTAATTTGATTGCAGCTTTTAGGTCCTCTGTAGAGGTGAAGTCAGGGTGGCTGTCAGCTCTGTCTGCTGGGAGGGTCTGTTGGCTGTTCCCATTTGGAGCCCTCCTGGAGCCTAGACATCCATTGTGTGCACGGATGTTGCCAGTAGAGGGATTGAGTGCACATTCCCTATGGCACACCTGGCAGATGCCTCGGGGACATATATATATATATATATATATATATATATATATATATATATATATATATATATATATATATATATATATATATATATATATATATATATATATATATATATATATATATATATATATATATATATATATATATATATATATATATATATATATATATATATATATATATATATATATATATATATATATATATATATATATATATATATATATATATATATATATATATATATTCAGAAAGAGAACATTATATTCCTGGCCTGGCTGGCAAAGCTCTCGCTTTACACGCTGAGGGCCCAGGTTCGATTCCCGGCAGGGGTATACCTGGAGAGGGTTTCGGGGGTCAACGCCCCCGCGGCTTAGTCTGAGACCAGGCATCGTGGTGGATCAGAGTCTGATCAACCAGGCTGTTACTGCTGGCCTCACACAAACTGACGTACGAGCCACAACCCGGTTGGTCAGGTACTGACTTTACGTGCCTGTCCAGTGCCTTCTTGAAGACAGCCAGGGGTTTGTTGGTAATACCCCTTATGTATGCTGGGAGGCAGTTGAACAGTCTTGGGCCCCGGACACTTACTGTGTTGTTTCTCAGTGTACTCATGGCGCCCCCTGCTTTTCATTGGGGGTGTGTTGCATCTCCTCCCGAGTCTTGCTTTCATAGGGAGTGATTTTCGTGTGCAAGTTTGGTACTAATTCCTCTAGGATTTTCCAAGTGTATATTATCATGTATCTCTCTCGTCTGCATTCTAGGGAATTCAAATCAAGGGACTTAACCCTTCCCAGTAATTTAGGTGCCTGTGGTACAGCATACCAAATAAAATAAATTTAAATTCATTATAATTTTTGTTTTATATTTAATATTAAAACACAAAAAAAGTACATTTTTTATATAAAGTACATAGGTTATATTGTAATTGATATTAAAATGTAATGGAAACACTGTTGTAGAATTAGTACAAAAGTTACTTTATTGTATATAAAAGCAAAGCATAATACAAAATCATGTGGTGGTCTGGTGGCTAAGCTCTGCTTCACACGGCGAGGGCCTGGGTTCGATTCCCAGCCAGGGCAGAAACATTGGGCGTGTTTCTTTACACCTGTTGTCTATGTTCCCCATCAGTAAAATGGGTACCTGGATGTTAGTCGACTGGTGTGAGTCGCATCCTAGGACACTGACCTAATCTGCCCGAAATGCTCATCATAACAAGGGACTTTCTATATAGTAGTATGTCACTGATGTCAGCTAGGCCTGTATACCATGTACATGTACTTGTAGTAAATAAAGATATTATTATTATTAATATATATTATTATTATTATTATTATTATTATTGACTTATTGTACCATTTTTTTTTCAACAAGTCGGCCGTCTCCCACCGAGGCAGGGTTACCCAAAAAGAAAGAAAATCCCCAAAAAGAAAATACTTTCATCATCATTCAACACTTTCACCTCACTCATACATAATCACTGTCTTTGCAGAGGCGCTCAGATACGACAGCGGAGAATAAGTCCCTCCCAGCTATCACTATCCCAGACCCCTCCTTTAAAGTGCAGGCATTGTACTTCCCATATCCAGGACTCAAGTCCAACTAAATCAATTAACTGGTTTCCCTGAATCCCTTCACAAAATGTTACCCTGCTCACACTCCAACAGCTCGTCAGGTCCCAAAAACCATTCGTCTCCATTCACTCCTATCTAACAGGCTCACACATGCTTGCTGGAAGTCCAAGTCCCTCGCCCACAAAACCTCCTTTACCCCCTCCCTCCAACCTTTTCTAGGACGACCCCTTCACCGCCTTCCTTCCCTACAGATTTATACGCTCTCCAAGTCATTCTACTTTGATCCATTCTCCTAAATGACCAAACCACCTCAACAACCCCTCTTCAGCCCTCTGACAAATACTTTTAGTAACTCCACACCTCCTCCTAATTTCCACACTCCGAATTTTCTGCATAATATTTACACCACACATTGCCCATTTGACAGGACATCTCCACTGCCTCCAGCCGCCTCCTCGCTGCAGCATTTGCAACCCATGCTTCACACCCATATAAGAGTGTTGGTACCACTATACTTTCGTACATTGCCTTCTTTGTCTCCATGGATAACGTTTTTTGTCTCCACAGATACCACAACGCACCACTCACCTTTTTTCCTTCATCAATTCTATGGTTAACCTCATCCTTCATAAACCCATCCGCTGACAAGTCAACTCCCAAATATCTGAAAACATTCACCTCTTCCATAATCCCTCTCTCCAATATGATATCCAATTTTTCTTTATTTAAATCGTTTGATACCCTCATCACCTTACTCTTATCTATGTTCACTTTCAACTTTCTACCTTTACACACCCTCCCAAACTCGTCCACTAACCTTTGCAACTTTTATTTAGAATCTCCCATAAGCACAGTATCATCAGCAAAAAGTAACTGTGTCAACTCCCATTTTGCATTTAATTCCCCATAATTTAATCTCACTGCTCTCCCCAACACCCTAGCATTTACTTCTTTTACAACCCCATCTATAAATATATTAAACAACCATGGTGACATTACACATCCCTGTCTAAGACCTACTTTTACCGGGAAGTAATCTCCCTCTCTCCTACACACTCTAACCTGAGCCTCACTATCCTCACAAAAACTCTTTACAGCATTCAGTAACTTACTACCTATTCTATACATTTGCAACATTTGCCACATTGCTCCCCTATCCA
>WNWK01024604.1:0-29519 GCA_009830355.1 Cherax destructor
ACATCTCTCCGTGGGTCCTTAGAGAGGGAGCAACGATGTTGTGTGTGCCACTAACAAAAATCTTGAACACATCCATTGAAACTGGACAACTACCTGAGGTGTGTAAGATGGCAAATGTAGTTCCAATTTTTAAGAAAGAAGACAGACACGAGGCATTAAACTACAGACCTGTGTCACTGACGTGTATAGTATGCAAAGTCATGGAGAATATCATCAGGAGGAGATTGGTGGAGCACCTAGAAAGACACAAGTTTATAAACGACAACCAGCGCGGTTTCAGGGAAGGAAAATCCTGTGTCACAAACCTACTGGAGTTTTATGACAAGGTAACAGAAGTAAGACACGAGAGAGAGGGGTGGATAGACTGCATTTTTATGGACTGCAAGAAGGCGTTCGACACAGTTCCTCACAAGAGGGTAATGCAAAAGCTAGAGGATCAGGCACACGCAACAGGAAAGGCACTGCAATGGATCAGAGAATATCTGACAGGGAGGCAACAACGAGTCATGGTACGTGACGAGGTGTCAGGGTGGGCAACTTTGACGAGTGGGGTTCCACAGGGGTCAGTCCTAGAACCAGTGCTGTTTTTTTGTATATGTGAATGACATAACGGAAGGGATAGACTCAGAAGTGTCCCTGTTTGCAGATGATGTGAAGTTAATGAGAAGAATTAAATCAATCGAGGATCAGGCAGGACTACAAAGAGACCTGGACAGGCTACAAGCCTGGTCCAGTAACTGGCTCCTTGAATTTAACCCTGCCAAATGTAAAGTCATGAAGATCGGGAAGGGCAAAGAAGACCAGACAGAGTATAGTCTAGGTGGCCAAAGACTGCAAACCTCACTCAAGGAAAAAGATCTTGGGGTGAGTAAAATACCGAGCACATCTCCAGAGGCACACATCAATCAGATAACTGCTGCAGCATACGGGCGGCTGCAAACCTAAGAATAGCGTTCCAATACCTCACTAAGGAATCGTTTAAGACTCTGTACACTATATACGTCAGGCCCATACTGGAGTATGCAGCACCAGTTTGGAACCCACACCTGGTCAAGCACGTCAAGAAATTAGAGAAAGTGCAAAGGTTTGCAACAAGACTAGTCCCAGAGCTAAGGGGATTGTCCAACGAAGAAAGGTTAAGGGAAATCGGCCTGACGACACTAGAGGACAGGAGGGTTATGGGAACATGATAACGACATATAAAATACTGCGAGGAATAGATAAGGTGGACAGAGACAAGATGTTCCAGAGAGGGGACACAGAAACAAGGGGTCACAATTGGAAGTTGAAGACTCCTATGAGTCAAATAGAGTTGTCAGGAAGTGGAATAGCCTAGAAAGTGACGTAGTGGAGGCAGGAACCATACATAGTTTTAAGACGAGGTTTGATAAAGCTCATGGAGCAGGGAGAGAGAGGACCTAGTAGCAATCAGTGAAGAGGCGGGGCCAGAAGCTATGAATAGACCCCTGCAACCACAATTACGTGAGTACACACACACACACACATAATAATTTCTACTTGTATTCCGATAACTCAAAACTTCCATAATGTACATCTAATAATGGAAACTCTGACTTCTTAGTCGTAGCTTTAACAAAATAGAACAAAAATTCCTAATACTAATTCACTATATTCTAAACACTTAATCCAACGATGATTAACTTCAATCTTTAAACGTCATTTCTAGAAGAACCAAGAAATGTGAAATCGTTACGTGGAGCCTTCACGTATGTCATGGGTGACTGTCATACAACCAAGGTGCTTACTTTTAGGTGACTGTTTATAGTTCTACCAGTCATACAACCAAGGTGCTTACTGTTAGGTGACTGTTTATAGTTCTACCAGTCATACAACCAAGGTGCTTACTTGTTAGGTGACTGTTTATAGTTCTACCAGTCATACAACCAAGGTGCTTACTGTTAGGTGACTGTTTATAGTTCTACCAGTCATACAACCAAGGTGCTTACTGTTAGGTGACTGTTTACAGTTCTACCAGTCATACAACCATGGTGCTTACTGTTAGGTGACTGTTTACAGTTCTATCAGTCATACAACCAAGGTGCTTACTGTTAGGTGACTGTTTACAGTTCTACCAGTCATACAACCATGGTGCTTACTGTTAGGTGACTGTTTACAGTTCTACCAGTCATACAACCAAGGTGCTTACTGTTAGGTGACTGTTTATAGTTCTACCAGTCATACAACCAAGGTGCTTACTGTTAGGTGACTGTTTATAGTTCTACCAGTCATACAACCAAGGTGCTTACTGTTAGGTGACTGTTTACAGTTCTACCAGTCATACAACCAAGGTGCTTACTGTTACGTGACTGTTTATAGTTCTACCAGTCATACAACCAAGGTGCTTACTGTTAGGTGACTGTTTGCAGTTCTACCAGTCATACAACCAAGGTGCTTACTGTTACGTGACTGTTTACAGTTCTACCAGTCATACAACAATGGTGCTTACTGTTAGGTGACTGTTTATAGTTCTACCAGTCATACAACCAAGGTGCTTACTGTTAGGTGACTGTTTATAGTTCTACCAGTCATACAACCAAGGTGCTTACTGTTAGGTGACTGTTTATAGTTCTACCAGTCATACAACCAAGTGCTTACTGTTAGGTGACTGTTACAGTTGTACCAGTCATACAACCAAGGTGCTTACTGTTACGTGACTGTTTACAGTTCTACAGTCATACAACCATGGTGCTTACTGTTAGGTGACTGTTTACAGTTCTACCAGTCATACAACCAAGGTGCTTACTGTTAGGTGACTGTTTACAGTTCTACCAGTCATACAACCAAGGTGCTTACTGTTAGGTGACTGTTTACAGTTCTACCAGTCATACAACCAAGGTGCTTACTGTTAGGTGACTGTTTATAGTTCTACCAATAATACAACCATGGTGCTTACTGTTAGGTGACTGTTTATAGTTCTACCAGTCATACAACCAAGGTGCTTACTGTTAGGTGACTGTTTATAGTTCTACCAGTCATACAACCAAGGTGCTTACTGTTAGGTGACTGTTTATAGTTCTACCAGTCATACAACCAAGGTGCTTACTGTTAGGTGACTGTTTACAGTTCTACCAGTCATACAACCACCACCACCACCAGTACCACTATCACCACTACCACCGCTTCCACCACCACTACAACCACCACAACTACCACCACCACAACTACAACCACTACCACCACCAACATTACCACCACCACCACTACTACCACTACAACCACCAACAACATTACCACAACCACCACCACTATTATCACCACCACTACCACACACCACTCCCACCACCACTACCACAACTTCCACCACCACTGCAACCACCACTACTACTACCACCACCACTATCCCTACCACCACTACCACCACCAACACTTCCACCACCACTACCACAACCTCCACTACTACCACTACCACAACCTCCACTACTACCACTACCACTACAAACATCACTACCACCACCACTAACAAAACTACCACCACAACCACGACTACCATCACCACTACAACCACCACTACGACCACAACCACTTCCACTTCCACTACTACTATCACCACCACCACTACTACAACCACTACCAACACCACCACTTCCACCACCACCACTTCCACCACCACTAACACCACCACCACTACCACCTTCATCACTTCCACCACCACTATCATCACCACTACCACCAATATTACTTCTATTACTACTGCTACTTTCTTCCCAATCCCGATTTTCCACCTGTCCTTTGGGCTTCTCTGGTTTCTCTCGCTCACTTGTGACTTGATAATGATTCAGTAGGGAGCGAGACATGATCAAACGTTGCCTCTGCAAGTGTCGTTTACTTGGCAACTGTTCCACCCATGGTATTCTTAATCTTTATTTATGGTTTGAAAACTCGTTATATTCTTGACTTTTTTGTTTCCGATCATCGTTTTTTGTCTATTCACGTTTACTCTGCCACTGGCATGCCACTCAATGATCCTAATTGATTCAGCGCCTGTCGATCAAAACTAAGTTCTTTAAAGCTTAGCCTCCAGGTAGGTAGTGGCTCACCTTCCTTCAGTCCCTCTTCCAGTGGAGGGTTGAATTCTCAACCCTCCACCATCATCACTACTCTACCATCCTATTTTTCACTATTCCGTCGTGCACAATCACTGCTACACCACCGCCTCAGCTACTGAAAACTGTCAACCACTTCCAGGGTACTCTTCCTCAAACCAGGGTACGGCGGGGGTTAGTACACATGCTCGAGTGAGTACTAAAACTCAAGGTCAGTGCGTAAGCCTCTGGGTCAGCTGGCGACAATAAGATTCATTGTCGTCAGCTGGCCCAGTAGTTTACGCATTGGCTTGAAGTTTTACGACAAATTTGCCATGAGTTCTAACCCCACCCGTACCCTGGTTTGTCTGCAATCGTGTTGCTACTATCTCGTGGGTCGTGATGTTCCTCCAACGATCGGGGACGAACGACGGGGAAATAAATTGTAAAAAATGCATGTAACTGACGACATCGAAGTGATAAGAACGATACAAGTATTGTTATCAGCAGGTGATGGAGGTGTGTGCCCTTGTAGAGCTGCGACAACACCCAACATACTTCAAAACATTAACTGATTACCCATGACTACACGTATTGTGCAACAAACACCAACAATACTCTCTTGTTAAGAGTCCCTATATGACTTCATAATTTTATATTTGTGTATCCAAGAGTTGTCGGTGATTTCGCTTCCTCCAGGGTATATATATATATATATATATATATATATATATATATATATATATAGAAGAGAGAGAGAGAGAGAGAGAGAGAGAGAGAGAGAGAGAGGAGAGAGAGAGAGAGAGAGATCACAGTCAGCAGGACTCGATACTGTTACTGGGGATGGTCAAGATTCCCAGGCAGCACTCTTATCCACTCAGCCACGAATGGATAAGAGTGCTGCCTGGAATCTTGACCATCCCATTCTGCATGGTGTATTGAGCGCCTCTGCAAAGACAGTAAGACAGTGATTAAGTATGAGTGAGGTGAAAGTGTTGAATGCTGATGAAAGTATTTTCTTTTTGGGGATTTTTCTTTCTTTTTGGGTCACCCTGCTTCGGTGGGCGACGGCCGACTTGTTGAATATATATATATATATATATATATATATATATATATATATATATATATATGCAAGACAAGCAACAGGGGATGGAAATCTTTAGTTCAAATACTTTCACACTTCTCAGTGCGTCATCAGGAGCTGTGCAATGTTGCAAGGGCAAGTACAGGAGAAATAGGGTAAATTTTCAGAGTATGGTAATACGGTGGCACCAGCCAGTCTCTGTCTGAGGGAGAGACCCAGCGGAATGCCAACCACACACCTGTCCCCCCACACCCACCCCATGTGGGGTCGGGTATATAGACCTCACAGTTTGAAGATAGCACGAGGTGAAATAACTAGAAGATAGTTTTATAGCCAGCCCTAAGCTTCTAAGCGCTGGGAACAGGTCATGTGATGTAAAAAGTTACATTACAATAGTGGATCATTTACATACCTTCATTTACAACCTTCTAACTAATGAAATAGAGAGAATAAATCCCTCATTTTGTCAACAGGTGTCACAGAACCTTCCAGAATATTCAGGAAATACTCTCAGTGTCAGTTAATATGCCTGTGTGAATTCTCCTATTCAGGCTTTCTTATAATAACTATGTCAGCGTGTTGATGACCGACATTCTTAATTTTAACACCATTACTATCATTATTATGAACTATCATTCGCTAATATCATTATTATTATCATCATTATTATTGAACCGCTGTACCTAGATTGGTTAGGACCTCAATAGGTGACTCTGCCTCTCCTTTGGGCTATCCTAGGATGATCGCACCTGTGCACCCATACCTAAATGAACCCCCATGACTACTTCCTTACTACTGATGTTATATCAGGTTGCAATCTGTATTGCAGCACACCACCTACACCACCTACACCACCTACACCACCTACACCACCTACACCACCATTACGATACCTGTATGCAGTAGTAGTTGAGTGTTATACCGACGCTCACGCCAGACCTAACATATTAAATATCGACGTTCGCGACGGACTTAACAAGATGTTATGTATTATATCGACATTCAGGACGGGCGTACCATGATGTTCAGGTTGCAGACTCTGGTTGAACATAAGCGAAACATCACGAAACCCCCTGGTATAAGGAGCAATCCTGAGCCTTTTTATAACATTGTTGTTTAAGGCTGTGTACAACAAGTCCACTAAATAACTATCAAGTTTGTACAGCCCATAGTTTGAGTCCTCCCTCTTGAAACATGATAGGAATGCCGAATATAACTCAAATTATGGGCTGTACAAACTCGATAGTTATTTAGTGGAGTCTATTGTGCACAGCCTTAAACAACGATGTTATACAAAAGCGCAGAATTGCTCCTTATGCCAGGGGGGTTTAGTGATGTTTCGGTTATGTTCGACGAGACTCAAACTCACTTATCACTTTTGTTTTAACTACTGCTATTTATGACAGTTGTTTGCACTCTAAGTGATATTTGCACTCATCTGATTCTTTTTTTATTTCCACTTCTCTGCCGACATCTGGCAATAGTTCCCTAATGCTGACTGGCCATATATAACACTCTTATATTACACCATATATATCACTCTTATATTACACCATATATATCACTCTTATATTACACCATATATATCACTCTTATATTACACCATATATAACACTCTTATATTACACCATATATATCACTCTTATATTACACCATATATATCACTCTTATATTACACCATATATATCACTCTTATATTACACCATATATAACACTCTTATATTACACCATATATATCACTCTTATATTACACCATATATAACACTCTTATATTACACCATATATATCACTCTTATATTACACCATATTTATCACTCTTATATTACACCATATATATCACTCTTATATTACACCATATATAACACTCTTATATTACACCATATATATCACTCTTATATTACACCATATATATATCACTCTTATATTACACCATATATATCACTCTTATATTACACCATATATAATACTCTTATATTACACCATATATATCACTCTTATATTACACCATATATATCACTCTTATATTACACCATATATAGCACTCTTATATTACACCATATATATCACTCTTATATTACACCATATATATCACTCTTATATTACACCATATATAATACTCTTATATTACACCATATATATCACTCTTATATTACACCATATATATCACTCTTATATTACACCATATATAATACTCTTATATTACACCATATATATCACTCTTATATTACACCATATATATCACTCTTATATTACACCATATATAGCACTCTTATATTACACCATATATATCACTCTTATATTACACCATACATAACACTCTTATATTACACCATATATATCACTCTTATATTACACCATATATAGCACTCTTATATTACACCATATATATCACTCTTATATTACACCATATATATCACTCTTATATTACACCATATATAATACTCTTATATTACACCATATATATCACTCTTATATTACACCATACATAACACTCTTATATTACACCATATATAGCACTCTTATATTACACCATATATATCACTCTTATATTACACCATATATATCACTCTTATATTACACCATATATGTCACTCTTATATTACACCATATATTATACGCTATGCCCTGGGGTTTGACTGCACATCAATAGCCTCATCACTCGCTATATTATACGTTACATCAACAGTTGTCGACCCTCCAAGACTCTTTCTCAACTTATTTTTTTGTTTTTGTTAAATTCAGTTTTCAAGGTGTTTTCACTATTTGTGTATCTTATTGTCCTTCACACTAGTTCACATCCAAACTTTTTCCCTGTATATGGGTAGACAACCCCATATACAGCGGTAACACCACAGCACAACACCAGTAGGCCTAGTTCCAACTGGTTCCCTTCTACCACTCATTTCTCCTAATTTTATCTTATTTTTCCTGTATTTTGAACAATAGTTTTTTTTCCTTTATCATTTTCTTTTTTTTCGGCTCTTGGAATTTATGTTAGTCTCTGATGTCACCGTGCACAAGCTTTCTCGCTTTCGATGGCATTTTTTCCTGTTCTTCCCTTTTTTTCCCTCCCTTTACAGGAACAACCATTGTTCTAGCCACCATCACGCCCCTGCCACCAAATCCTCGAACAAAACTTTCGTTTATCTTATATATATATATATATATATATATATATATATATATATATATATATATATATATATATATATATATATATATATATATATATATATATATATATTATTAACACATCGGCCGTTTCCCACCGAGGCAGGGTGACCTGAAAAAAGAAAAAACACTTTCATCGTCATTCATTTCATCACTGTCTTGCCAGAGACGTGCCTACACTACAGTTAAAAACTGCACGCATATGACCACCCCTCCTTCACACCCTGATCCTCTCCACCCAGTGTGAAGTGTCCCCCCAGTACCCATAAACGTCTACCCCCACCACCCATAAATTACCCACCACTCACAACCTATCACCTACCTCATAAATTGCCCAGGATAGTATAAAGGAAAGTGAGGATGGCTGTGGCATGCAAAGAGTACGTTACAATTTATTCAGCGTATGTTACACTCCCATATAGGCTGCCTCCCAACCAGCGAACCGGGTGCTAAGGGTTTAACGATTATTAGGGTACCCATCGTTAAGTCAGTACCTTGGTTCATTTATCAATCACAGGCGAGTCCGCCAAATGCTGAGGCAATGTGGTTCACTTGCGGTTAGCATTGGCCAGACTTGCCTACCTGCTGGTTGAGTACGGTGCTCTCTGGCTTTTGCTTTTGCCATTCTGTTACCGTCGTGTGGTACACTTACTATTGAATCTTTGTACATAGTGTGCATAAGTATACATACTTGTATATATCTGGCAAATTATATCTGGTGAAGGAGTTTACCTGGAGTTTACCTGGAGAGGGTTTCGGGGGACAACGCCCCCGCGGCCAGGTCTGAGACCAGGTCTCATGGTGAATCAGGGTCTGATCAACCAGGCTGTTACTGTCGGCCGCACGCAAACTGACGTACGAACCACGGCCCGGTTGGTCAGGTACTGACTTTATGGGCCTGTCCAGTGCCTTGTTGAAGACAGCCAGGGGTCTATTGGTAATCCCCCTAATGTATGCTGGGAGGCAGTTGAACAGTCTTGGGCCCCGGGCACTTATGTTGTTGTCTCTCAGTGTACTCGTGGTGCCCCTGCTTTTCATCGGGGGAATGTTATAATCTATCTTCTGAGTTTGTTTTGCTCCAAAACCCATTATGACCAGGTCACAGGCCATTCATAACCTGTGCTCGTAATAATGACAAAAAAAAAATAAAAATCTATTTTATATGTGGAAAAAAAATTGGAAGAAATATTAGGGACATTGATTGTGAAATAAGTGGTACAACATCTCATGTATCATGTACAAAGCTTAATTCAGCCACGAAAAATGACCTAAAACAAGAAGGATGAAAAGGTGGCCAGGCATAAGGGAAGTACTGAAAAGTGAAGACCTAGGAAGCGTAAGAAAGTTCCTAAGGAGCTTGCCAGATATACACAAAGAGTGAGAAAAAAAGGGTAAGGAACAAGGACAGGAGGAAAATAAAAATAAAGGTAAAAACCAAGGAGCCGAAATAATAATGGAGAACGTCATTCAGGACAAGTCAGAAAACAACAAAAAAAATGGGTACATAACATAGAGAAAAAGGAAAGGGAATAAGAAAATCTATAGCAGGATCAAATGAAAATGAAATAATAGAAGAAATATGCCTAGATGAAAGAAAACAAGAGAATACAGATCAGGTGGCAGAACTTGGGAAAGACTCAAACTCAAACATATAGGCACATACCTCAAAAGGTATGGTTCCCGCCTCCACTATATCGTTCGCTACACTATTCCACTTCCTGACTACTCTATGGCTGAAGAAATGCTTCCTAACATCCCTTTGACTCATCTGAGTCTTCAGCTTCCAGTTGTGCCCCCTTGTTTCTGTGTTCCCTCTCTGGAACATCCTGTCCCTGTCTACCTTGTCGATTCCCCGCAGTATTTTGAATATCGTTATCATGTCTCCTCTAACCCTTCTGTCCTCCAGTGTTGTTAGTCCTATTTCCCTCAACCTTTCTTCATAGGACAGTCCCCTGAGTTGTGGAACTAACCTTGTCGCAAACCTTTGCACTTTCTCTAATTTCTTGACGAGCTTGACCAGGTGTCGGTTCCAGACTGGTGCTGCATACTCTATTATGGGCCTGACGTACACGGTGTACAGTGTCTTGAACGAGTCCTTGCTATGGTAACGGAACGCTAATCTTAGGTTTGCCAGTCGCCCATATGCTACCGCATGTATCTGGTTGATGTGTGTTTCCGGAGACGTGCTTGGCGTTATACTCACCCCAAGGTCTTTCTCCTTTGATGAGGTTTGTAGCCTTTGTCCACCTAGCCTGTACTCTGTCAGCGATCTTCTTTGCCCTTCTCCGATCTTCATGACTTTGCATTTGGTGGGATTAAATTCGAGAAGCCAGTTGCTAGACCAGATGTCAAGCTTGTCCAGGTCTCTTTGAAGTCCTGCTTGGTCTTCATCCGATGTGATTCTCCTCATTAATTTCACATCATCTGCGAACAGAGACACTTCTGAGTCTATCCCATCCGTTATGTCGTTCACATATACCAAGAATAGCACTGGTCCTAGGACTGACCCCTGCGGTACACCGCTCGTCACAGGCGCCCACTGTGATACCTCATCACGCACCCGTTGTTGCCTCCCTGTGAGGTATTCCCTAATCCATTCCATTCCAGTGCCCTTCCTGTGTGTGTGTGTGTGTGTGTGTGTGTGTGTGTGTGTGTGTGTGTGTGTGTGTGTGTGTGTACTCACCTAGTTGTGGTTGCAGGGGTCGAGTCATAGCTCCTGGCCCCGCCTCTTCACTGGCCGCTCTCTTCTGTGTTAGTTACCATTTTGTCCTAGGCACATGTCGATTAGACACTAGGACTGTTGTATATATATATATATATATATGTGTGTGTGTGTGTGTAAGGAAACACTTCGAAATGTTTCGGCCCCACCGGGAATTGAACCCGGGCCCTCCGTGCGTGAAGCGAGAGCTTTAGCCACCATGCCATCGGGGCGTGTGTGTGTGTGTATGTGTGTGTGTGTGTGTGTGTATGTATGTGTGTGTGTGTGTGTTTATGTGTGTGTGTTTGTGTGTATGTATGTGTGTGTGTGTGTATGTGTGTGTGTGTGTATGTGTGTGTGTGTGTGTGTGTGTGTATATGTGTGTGTGTATGTGTGTGTGTGTATGTGTGTGTGTGTGAGTGTATGTGTGTATGTGTTTGTGTGTGAGTGTATGTGTGTATGTGTGTGTGTGTATGTGTGTGTGTGTGTATGAGAGAGAGAGAGAGAGAGAGAGAGAGAGAGAGAGAGAGAGAGAGAGAGAGAGAGAGAGAGAGAGAGAGAGAGAAAAGTGACATCCGGGATATACTTAGTCTGGTCGACAGTTGTGTATTGACAATATCGTCAGGGTGACCAACCATAACACTGGACGAGTTGAGTAGCGAGGGAGGAGGGAAGAGGAGGGAAGAAGAAGAGGTAGGACGGAGAGAGGAAGAGGAGGTAGGACAGAGAGAGGAAGAGGAGGTAGGACGGAGAGAGGAAAAGGAGGTAGGAAGAAGAGAGGAAGAGGAGGTAGGACGGAGAAAGGAAGAGGTGGTAGAAAGGAGAGACAAAGAGGAAGAAGGAAGGGAGGAAGAGGTAGGCGGGAGAAAGGAGGCAGGGAATAATATAAGATAAGAATGGAGGAAGAGAAGGAAGAAAATGAGATAAGAAGGGAGGAAGAGGAGTTAGGGAGGGAAGAAAAGGAGTAGGGAGAGGAGATGATAGGGACATAGAGGGCGAAGAGAAATGGATGTTAAAAGAAAGGGAGTACAGGAAATTGTACTATAAATAAAGCAAAAAAGAAGCCTTCTTGACCAGGCTGTCAGGAAAACCTGACATGACCTACACCTGTTAGGGCGGGGGGGGGGTGAGATACAGGTGGTGTACAGGTAAGGTACAGGTAAAGTACAGGTGAGGTACATGTAAGGTACAGGTGAGGTACAGGTGAGGTACAGGTGAGGTACAGGTGAGGTACAGGTGAGGTACAGGTGAGGTACAGGTGAGGTACAGGTGAGGTACAGGTGAGGCACAGGTAATTTACAGGTGAGGTACGGGTGAGGTACAGGTAAAGTACAGGTGAGGTACAGGTAAGGTACAGGTGAGGTACAGGTGAGGTAAAGGTGAGGTAAAGGTGAGGTACAGGTGAGGTACAGGTGAGGTACAGGTGAGGTACGGGTGAGGTACAGGTAAGGTACAGGTGAGGTACAGGTGAGGATGGTGTCTTTAATGTCAAGTATTGTGGTAAATGTTGTCATGATTCATAGACTTATGAGGAACAGTACATGTAGTTATTACTTTCTTAATAACGTCAATGTTACATTAGTTATTGTAATGTTTATGTGGCAGTGTAACAGTGTTTGTTGTGTTCTTAGTAACGTCAATGTTACAATGTTGTGTTCTTAGTAACGTCAATGTTACAATGTTGTGTTCTTAGTAACGTCAATGTTACAATGTTGTGTTCTTAGTAACGTCAATGTTACAATGGGAATTTGAAGGCCAAACTTATTTATTAATGTTTTAATCTAAAATAAACTCTTAGACGTATGTGCTGTTTCAAACACACACACACACGCACACACACACACACACACACACACACATACACAGCAGTGACAGCAGTAAGACAAGAGAGAGAGAGAGGTGGGTAGATTGCATTTTCTTGGACTGTAAGCAGGCGTTTGACACAGTTCCACACAAGAGATTAGTGCAAAAGCTGTAGGACCAGGCAGAGATAACAGGGAAGGCAAGCCAATGGATTAGGGAATACCTGTCAGGAAGACAGCAGCCAGTCATGGTACGTGGCGAGGTGTCAGAGTGGGCGCCGGTGACGAGTGGGGTTCCACAGGGGTCAGTCCTAGGACCGGTGCTGATTCTGGTATTTGTGAACGATATGACGGAAGGAATAGACTCCAAAGTGTCCCTGTTTGCAGATGATGTGAAGTTCATGAGAAGAATTCAATCGGACGAGGACCAGGCAGAACTACAAAGGGATCTGGACAGGCTGCAAGTATGGTCCAGCAATTGGCTCCTGGAGTTCAACCATGAAGATTTGGAAGGGCAAAGAAGACCGCAGACGGAGTACAGTCTAGGGGGCCAGAGACTACAAACCTCAATCAAGGAAAAAGATCTTGGGGTGAGTATAACACCAGGCACATCTCCAGAGGCGCACATCAACCAAATAACTGCTGCAGCATACGGGCGCCTAGCAAACCTAAGAACAGCATTCCGACATCTTAATAAAGAATCGTTCAGGACCCTGTACACTGTGTACGTTAGGCCCATATTGGAGTATGCAGCACCAGTTTGGAACCCACACCTAGCCAAGCACGTAAAGAAGTTAGAGAAAGTGCAAAGGTTTGCAACAAGACTAGTCTCGGAGCTAAGGGGTATGTCCTACGAGGAGAGGGTAAAGGAAATCGACCTGACCACACTGGAGGACAGGAGAGATAGGGAGGACATGATAACGACATATAAAATACTGAGATGAATTGACAAGGTTGACAGAGACAGAATGTTCCAGAGATGGGACACAGCAACAAGGGGACACAGTTGGAAGTTGAAGACTCAGATGAATCACAGAGATGTTAGGAGGTATTTCTTCAGTCACAGAGTGGTCGGGAAGTGGAATAGCTTGGGAAGCGATGTAGTGGAGGCAGGTTCCATACATAGCTTTAAGAAGAGGTATGATAAAGCTCATGGCGCAGGGAGAGTGACCCAGTAGCGGCCAGTGAAGAGGCAGGGCCAGGAGCTATGAATCGACCCCTGCAACCACAACTAGGTTAGTACAACTAGGTGAGTACACACACACTAACACACACACACACACACACACTCACACACACACTCACACACACACACACACACTCACACACACACACACACACACACACACAACACACACACACACTCACACACACACCGCCCCGATGGCATGGTGGCTAGCGCTCTTGCTTCACGCACGGAGGGCCCGGGTTCAATTCCCGGCGGGGCCGAAACATTTCGAAGTGTTTCGTACACACACACACATATATACAACAGGCCTAGTGTCTAATCGACATATGCCTAGGACAAAATGGTAACTAACTAACTAACACACACACACTCAAGTGCTGGAGGGCATACACACAACTGAGGAGGAAGTGAAGCAGTTACTCAGTGACCTTGATACCTCAAAGGCGATGGGTCCTGACAATATCTCCCCGTGGGTTCTTCGGGAAGGAGCTGAGGTACTGAGTGTGCCACTTACCATAATATTCAACACATCCCTTGAAACTGGGCAGCTACCTGAGGTATGGAAGAAGGCCAACCTAGTCCCCATCTTTAAAAAAGGAGACAGAAAAGAGGCACTAAACTATAGACCGATGTCACTTACGTGTATAGTGTGCAAAGTCTTGGAGAAAATCATCAGGAAAAGAATTGTGGAGCATCTGGAGCAGAACAGGTTAATCAACGCCAGACAGCACGGATTCCGGGAAGGCAAATCCTGTGTAACAAACCTCCTGGAGTTCTATGATAAAATAACAAAGGTAAGGCAAGCGAGAGAAGGGTGGGTTGATTGCATTTTCCTGGACTGCTGGAAGGCCTTCGACACAGTTCCTCATATGAGATTAGTAAAGAAGTTGGAAGACCAAGCGTGTATAACAGGAAGGGCACTGGAATGGATCAGGGAATACCTCACAGGGAGGCAACAACGGGTCATGGTGCGTGATGAGATATCACAGTGGGCGCCTGTGACGAGCGGTGTACCGCAGGGGTCAGTCCTAAGACCAGTGCTATTCTTGGTATATGTGAATGACATGACGGACGGGATAGACTCAGAAGTGTCTCTGTTCGCAGATGATGTGAAATTTATGAGGAGAATCACATCGGATGAGGACCAAGCAGGACTTCAAAAAGACCTTGACAAGCTTGACATCTGGTCTAGCAACTGGCTTCTCGAATTTAATCCCACCGAATGCAAAGTCATGAAGATCGGAGAAGTGCAAAGAAGACCGCTGACAGAGTACAGGTTAGGTGGACAAAAGCTACAAACCTCATCAAAGGAGAAAGACCTTGGGGTGAGTATAACGCCAAGCACGTCTCCGGAAACACACATCAACCAGATAACTGCGGCAGCATATGGGCGACTGGCAAACCTAAGATTAGCGTTCCGTTACCTTAACAAGGAATCGTTCAAGACACTGTACACCGTGTACGTCAGGCCCATACTAGAGTATGCAGCACCAGTCTGGAACCCACACCTGGTTAAGCATGTCAAGAAATTAGAGAAAGTGCAAAGGTTTGCGACAAGGTTAGTTCCACAACTCAGGGGACTGTCCTATGAAGAAAGGTTGAGGGAAATAGGACTAACAACATTGGAGGACAGAAGGGTTAGAGGAGACATGATAACGACATACAAAATACTGCGGGGAATCGACAAGGTAGATAGTGACAGGATGTTCCAGAGAGGGAACTCAGAAACAAGGGGACACAACTGGAAGCTGAAGACTCAGATGAGTCAAAGGGATGTTAGGAAGCATTTCTTCAGCCATAGAGTAGTCAGGAAATGGAATAGTGTAGCGAACGATATAGTGGAGGCGGGAACCATACATAGTTTTAATACAAGGTATGATAACGCTCATGGAGCAGGGAGAGCAGAGACCCAGTAGCGGACAGCGAAGAGGCGGGTCCAGGAGCTGAGTATCGACCCCTGCAACCACAATCAGGTGAGTACAATTAGGTGAGTACACACACACAAACACACACACACATACATACAACAGGCCTAGTGTCTAATCGACATGTGCCTAGGACAAAATGGTAACAAACTAACACACACACACACACACTCACACACACACACACACACACACACACACACACACACATACACACACACACACATCACACACACACACAACACACACACACACACACACACACACACACACACTTAACAATAAACAAACAGTAATTAGGTTAGGTTAGGTGAGGTTAGTAATGAATGAAACATCAGTATAGGACAGAGTGAGAAGTTGGGTGTCTCAAGGATCAGCAGCAGGATTGCTTCTGTGTCTCAAGGATCAGCAGCAGGATTGCTACTGTGTCTCAAGGATCAGCAGCAGGACTGCTACTGTGTCTCAAGTTCAGCAGGACTGCTACTGTGTCTCAAGGATCAGCAGCAGGACTGCTACCGTGTCTCAAGGTTCAGCAGGACTGCTACTGTGTCTCAAGGTTCAGCAGCAGGACTGCTACTGTGTCTCAAGGATCAGCAGAACTGCTACTGTGTCTCAAGGATCAGCAGGACTGCTATTGTGTCTCAAGGATCAGCAGAACTTCTACTGTGTCTCAAGGATCAGCAGCAGGACTGCTACTGTGTCTCAAGGATCAGCAGCAGAACTGCTACTGTGTCTCAAGGATCAGCAGCAGGACTGCTACTGTGTCTCAAGGATCAGCAGAACTGCTACTGTGTCTCAAGGATCAGCAGGACTGCTATTGTGTCTCAAGGATCAGCAGAACTGCTACTGTGTCTCAAGGATCAGCAGCAGGACTGCTACTGTGTCTCAAGGATCAGCAGCAGGACTGCTACTGTGTCTCAAGGATCAGCAGAACTGCTACTGTGTCTCAAGGATCAGCAGCAGGACTGCTACTGTGTCTCAAGGATCAGCAGCAGTACTGCTACTGTGTCTCAAGGATCAGCAGAACTGCTACTGTGTCTCAAGGATCAGCAGCAGGACTGCTACTGTGTCTCAAGGATCAGCAGCAGTACTGCTACTGTGTCGCAAGGATCAGCAGAACTGCTACTGTGTCTCAAGGATCAGCAGGACTGCTACTGTGTCTCAAGGATCAGCAGCAGGACTGCTACTGTGTCTCAAGGATCAGCAGCAGGACTGCTACTGTGTCTCAAGGATAAACAGCAGGACTGCTACTGTGTCTCAAGGATCAGCAGCAGGACTGCTACTGTGTCTCAAAGATCAGTAGAACTGCTACTGTGTCTCAAGGATCAATATTGCTACTGCAGTATTGATGTTGATGGTGACGACACAGAGAGTGAGGCGGCAACAGTGACTGTGTCACTTCAGGACATGACAAACTCTGGGAACATCTAGACAAGACACAATTTATTTTTAAATTCATGGGAGGAGCGCTAAATTCATGGGGAATCATGCAGCGTCTGGAGGAATGGGAGGGCAAGTAGATTTGGATCCAAGGTCCAATCCCTTGGATCAAGAGCCCGTCAGAGGCGCCAAGGAACCTCCCTTGAGGTTTAGACAGGCTGTGAGTGTGGAGTACTAGAGTTGTTACAACACAAATGTTCAACAGCAACTACTAGAGTTATTGTAATATAATTGTTGAGCAACACAAATGCAAGATCATGCAGTGTGAGGAAGGTGACGGAAACTTGGACAGAATACAGTCTAGATTATACTCTAAGAGAGATGATACAAATATCAGTAAAGAAAAAGGTGTCAGGGGGTAAACATACTATCAAACATATCACCAGATGCAGAACAAGCCACATAGGGATGAAAATCTTGAGCTAAAGATTTCCATTCTCATGTGTCTTGTTCTGCATTGTTAAGTTCGACTGTTTGCGATTCCTTTGCATATCACCAGATATATTAACAAGTCTTACAGATCCAGCAACACATGCAACACTAATTAATCTTATAACGGATTTCAGAACCTGAAATAAAACATTCAGAAGTCTGTATGAGACATGTCAGGGAACGGGGGGGATTTGAACCATGGCAAGTGAGTCCTGAAACTTGACCAACCCGTTCCGTGATTTGTTTGCAATCGTGTTATTACGAGACATGTTCAGCCAGTCATTGAGTACACAGCCCCAGTGTGAAGCCCTTATGGGAAGCATGTAAAGGTATGCAACCTGACTAATCCCTGAACTGAGTAAATTATTTTCTAAGGAGATATTTAATGACTTGAATATAACTATCATGGCGGAGAGAAAGACTCAGGAAGACATGACTAAGTACAAAGTTTTCAAGACAACTTGGTAGGGTAGCCTGGGACAGGGATACATGGACACGTGGACACGTGGATACATGGACACGTGGACACGTGGATACATGGACACGTGGACACGTGGATACATGGACACGTGAACACATGGACACATGGACATAGGTGGAAGCTTAAGACGGAAAAAAACAGAGGAATGAGAGGAAGTGAACTTTTAGTCTCATAGTGTTTGGAAATTGGAATGAGTTGCCTGAGGAATCGGATGTAAAGTCAACACACGGGTAAGTGTGATAAGGCTCACAACTATAAATATCAGTGATGCCGTTTAAAGCATTGTACGAAGCATGACAGGAGCTGAAACTCGACCTCCACAAGAACACACAACGATATAGAATAAGTCGGAACCACACTCCATCCTACATGAGCCACGGGTAGTTGAGTACGCAGCACTAGTGTACAACCCTCAAAAAGTAAAAAAAAAATGAACCTTAAGAAAGTTGAGATATTATTTTGCAGTCTGGTAGCGAGATATAAGATAAGAATATACTAGATAAAGTTCAGTTTCCTTATAGAACGCAATATGTGCAGCATGATGACAGTTTATCAAGGAATGATGGAGGTCAACTGGACACAAGCACACACTCTAAACACAAACTTGGGCTAACATTTTTTCACCAGAGGTCTGTAGAGGTGTGTGCAACAGCTCACACCTCTACAACACAACTGTCATCAAAGATTTGTTAAGTTATACAATAAATTAAAGAAAGATCCTGGACTTACGAAACAGACAAAACAAATGCGATATTAATTATGGACAAGGTAAATTATAGTGGAAAAATAAACATGTTATTAGAAGACGGGGGAAATTAGGTGCCCATTAACTCCACACACGATTTGAAACATAAATATCATAGAGCACAATGACGTCTACCTTTAATTAAGAACCGCGTCATAAATGCCAGAAAACTCCAGCACAGACTCAGATACGTAATTACAAATATGAAATGAACAAAATAACAACCGTTTCTCCTCAAGGAATAGAGATATGAAGAACAAAACTCACTTTAAGTTTAATATAAAACTGCTTAACTTACAGACCGCTGCACTATAATTGAGTGCACCTAAATTTAAAGTTCAAGACACGCACATACACCTTGAAGATATACCGATACACCCTTGTCAAGTTTATACACTACACGAGGTATATAACTCTCAGCGTATATAAATACATATATATATATGTATATACATACATATATATATATATATATATATGTTTGAGGACAAATCACGCCTAAAATCAATATATATATTATATATATATATATATATATATATATATATATATATATATATATATATATATATATATATATATATATATATATATATATATATATATATATATATATAAATATATATATTGATTTTAGGCGTGATTTACTGTCCTCCAAACTTAGGTAGGGAACAAGGGAGACTACTTTGGGAGGAAATTGTTAAGGCCACAAGACACGATAACGTAGTAATTCTAGGGGACTTTAACTTTAGTCAGATTGATTGGAATTTCATGACAGGGAATTTAGAATCTAACGACTTTTTAGAAGTAGTTCAGGATTGCTTTTGAAGCAGTTTGTAACAGAACCTACAAGGGAAATAACCTACTTGACTTGGTTCTGGCAAGCAAGGAAACCCTTGTTAATAATTTAGAAATTACAGAGGAACTCGGCTCAAGCGACCACAAGTCAATTACCTTTAGCATTGAATGGATGTATGATAGTAGGGATAATTCAGTAATGGTCCCAGATTTTCGCTTAGCAGATTATAATGGACTTAGAGAACACTTATTAACTGTGGACTGGGGTGAAGAGAGGTATCAATATGACAGTTTTCTTAACACTATACAGGCTGCCCAAAGAACATTTATCCCGTATAAAGAAATTAGATCAAGTAGAAATGACCCAAAATGGATGAATAATAGGCTCAAATATCTTTTAGGGCAGAAGAAAGGAATTTATAGGCGCATAAAAAGAGGTGAGGGTCATCTTATAAATCAGTATACTGACATTAAGAGGGACGTTAAAAGGGAATAAGAAAAGCTAAACGGGACTATGAAATTAAAGTTGCTAGGGATTCAAAACTAACCCAAAAAGTTTTTCCAGGTTTATAGAACAAAAGTTAGGATAAGATAGGTCCCCTTAAAAATAACTTTGGGCATCTTACTGACAAGGAGAATGATATGTGCTCTATTTTTAATAATTATTTTCTCTCGGTTTTCACACAGGAAGACATTAATAATATCCCAGTAATTAATTTTTACAGAGGCCCAGAAGATAAATTATGTAATATCACAGTCACTAGCGAAATGATTATGAAACAGCTGGACCGACTGAAACAAAATAAATCGCCGGGTCCTGATGAGCTTTTTGCAAGGGTTCTTAAGGAATGCAAAATGGAACTCTGTGAACCAATATCTAACATTTTTAATTTATCTCTTCAAACAGGTGTAGTGTCTGATATGTGGAAGATGGCTAATGTAATTCCTATTTTTAAAGCAGGGGACAAGTCACTACCGTCAAACTACCGCCCAATAAGCCTGACCTCAATTGTAGGCAAATTACTAGAGTCAATTATAGCTGATATTATTAGAAGCCATCTAGATAACCATAATTTGATTAATGATACTCAGCATGGATTCACGAGGGGCCGTTCCTGCCTATCTAATTTATTAACCTTCTTCACTAAAGCTTTTACATAAGAACATAAGAAAGGAGGAACACTGCAGCAGGCCTGTTGGCCCATACTAGACAGGTCCTTCACATTCCATCCCACTAACAGAATATTTGTACAACCTAATTTTCAATGCTACCCATGTGCAATTCCCACTCAAATCCAACCCCTTTCACTCATGAATTTATCCAACCTAAATTTAAAACTACCCAGGGTCCTTGCTTCAATAACCCCACTAGGCAGACTGTTCCACTCATCAACTACCCTATTTCCAAACCAACACTTTCCTATATCCTTTCTAAATCTAAACTTATCTAACTTGAATCCATTATTGCGGGTTCTCTCTTGGAGAGATACCCTCAAGACCTTATTTATATCCCCTTTGTTAATACCCATTTTCCACTTGTATACCTCGATCATGTCTCCCCTCATTCTACGTCTTACAAGTGAATGTAATTTAAGGGTCCTTAATCTTTCTTCGTAAGGAAGATTTTTAATGCTATGTATTAATTTAGTCATTCTACGCTGAATGTTTTCTAACGAATTTATGTCCATTCTGTAATATGGAGACCAGAACTGAGCTGCGTAATCTAGGTGAGGCCTTACTAATGATGTATAAAGCTGTAATATAACCTCTGGACTTCTGTTGCTAACACTTCTTGATATATATCCCAGTAATCTATTTGCCTTATTACGTACGCTTAGGCATTGCTGTCTTGGTTTAAGGTTGCTGCTTACCATCACCCCCAAGTCCTTCTCGCAATCTGTATGGCTAAGTTCTACGTTATTTAACTTATAAGTGCTTGGGTTATGGACACTCCCGAGCTTTAGAACTTTGCATTTATATACATTGAACTGCATCTGCCATTTTTCTGACCAGGAATTGAGTTTGTCTAAATCCTCCTGTAGTTCACTGACATCTACGTCTGTATCGATTATCCTACCTATCTTCGTGTCATCAGCGAATTTGCTCATATCACTAGAAATTCCCTCGTCAAGGTCATTTATATATATTATAAACAACAACGGGCCCAAAACCGATCCCTGAAGAACGCCACTTGTTACAGATCCCCACTCCGATTTAACCCCATTTATGCACACCCTCTGCTTCCTATTGGTGAGCCATGACTCGATCCATGACAACACTTTTCCCCCAATGCCATGAGCAGCCACTTTCTTTAACAGTCTCTGATGTGGTATGGGTATTAACAAAGGGGATATAAATAAGGTCTTGAGGATATCTCTCCAAGAGAGAACCCGCAATAATGGATTCAAGTTAGATAAGTTTAGATTTAGAAAGGATATAGGAAAGTATTGGTTTGGAAATAGGGTAGTTGATGAGTGGAACAGTCTGCCTAGTAGGGTTATTGAAGCTAGGACCTTGGGTAGTTTCAAATTTAGGTTGGATAAATTCATGAGTGAGAGGGGTTGGATTTGAGTGGGACTCGCGCATGAGTGGGTAGAATTGTCAAAGCTTATTTCTTGGGTAGCATTGAAGATTGGGTTGAGCAAATATTCTGTTAGTGGGACGGATTGTGAAGGACCTGCCTAGTATGGGCCAACAGGCCTGCTGCAGTGTTCCTCCTTTCTTATGTTCTTATGTAAGAGAGAACCCGCAATAATGGATTCAAATTGGATAAGTTCAGAATTAGAAAGGATATAGGAAAATATTGGTTTGGAAATAGGGTAGTTGATGAGTGGAACAGTCTGCCTAGTAGGGTCATTGAAGCTATGACCTTGGGTAGTTTCAAATTTAGGTTGGATAAATTCATGAGTGAGAGGGGTTGGATTTGAGTGGGACTCGCACTTGAGTTAATAGAATCTTCAAAGCTTATTTCTTGGGTAGAATTGAAAATTAAGTTGGGCAATTATTCTGTTAGTGGGATGGATTGTGAAGGACCTGCCTAGTATGGGCCAACAGGCCTGCTGCAGTGTTCCTCCTTTCTTATGTTCTTATGAGAGAACCCGCAATAATGGATTCAAGTTAGATAAGTTTAGATTTAGATAGGATATAGGAAAGTATTGGTTTGGAAATAGGGTAGTTGATGAGTGGAACAGTCTGCCTAGTAGGGTTATTGAAGCTAGGACTTTGGGTAGTTTCAAATTTAGGTTGGATAAATTCATGAGTGAGAGGGGTTGGATTTGAGTGGGACTCTTATGTTCTTATGTTCTTATGACTCGCGCATGAGTGGGTAGAATTGTCAAAGCTTATTTCTTGGGTAGCATTGAAAATTGGGTTGAGCAAATATTCTGTTAGTAAGACGGATTGTGAAGGACCTGCCTAGTATGGGCCAACAGGCCTGCTGCAGTGTTCCTCCTTTCTTATGTTCTTATGTTCTTATGAGATGGCTTCTTATGTTATCAGCTATAATCGACTCTAGTAATTTGCCTACAATTGATGTTAGACTTATTGGGCGGTAATTTGATGGTAACGACTTGTCCCCTGCTTTAAAAATAGGAATTACATTAGCCATCTTCCACGTATCAGACACTACACCTGTTTGAAGAGATAGGTTAAAAATGTTAGTTAAGGGTTCACAGAGTTCAATTTTGCATTCCTTAAGAACCCTTGAAAAAAGCTCATCAGGACCTGGCGATTTATTTTGCTTCAAACGGTCTATCTGTTTGATAACCATTTCACTAGTGACTGTGATACTACATAATTTATCTTCTTCAGGCCCACTAAAATACCTAGTTCTTGGGATATTATTAGTGTCTTCCTGAGTGAAAACCGAAAGAAAATAATTATTAAAGATAGAGCACATTTCATTCTCTTTGTCAGTAAGATACCCATCATTATTTTTAAGAGGACCTATCTTATCTTTAACGTTTGTTCTATAAACCTGGAAAAAACTTTTTGGGTTAACATAAGAACATAAGAACATAAGAAAGGAGGAACACTGCAGCAGGCCTGTTGGCCCATACTAGGCAGGTCCTTCACAATCCATCCCACTAACAGAATATTTGCTCAACCCAATTTTCAAAGCTACCCAAGAAATAAGCTTTGACAATTCTACCCACTCATGCGCGAGTCCCACTCAAATCCAACCCCTCTCACTCATGAATTTATCCAACCTAAATTTGAAACTACCCAAGGTCCTAGCTTCAATAACCCTACTAGGCAGACTGTTCCACTCATCAACTACCCTATTTCCAAACCAATACTTTCCTATATCCTTTCTAAATCTAAACTTATCTAACTTGAATCCATTATTGCGGGTTCTCTCTTGGAGAGATATCCTCAAGACCTTATTTATCAAAGCTTATTTTTTGGGTAGCATTGAAAATTAGGTTGAACAAATATTCTGTTGGTGGGATGGAATGTGAAGGACCTGCCTAGAATGGGCCAACAGGCCTGCTGCAGTGTTCCTCCTTTCTTATGTTCTTTAACAGTCTCTGGTGCGGTACTCTATCAAAAGAATCCCTAGCAACTTTAATTTCATAGTCCCGTTTAGCTTTTCTTATACCCTTTTTAACGTCCCTCTTAATGTCAGTATAATGATTTATAAGATGTCCCTCACCTCTTTTTATACGCCTATAAATTCCTTTCTTCTGCCCTAAAAGATATTTGAGCCTGTGAATGAATGGTTCAGAGAACCGACGAGTTGGTAAATTAGACACATATGCAACACTTGGGTATCTTTATTGAGGAAACGTTTGCCAACAGTGCTCATCAGTCCATAAGGAGAACGTGAAGACAGGAGAGTGAGGTTGTCACCTCAAACTGAGACGATGTTGTCAGTCATCAATCTTGAATAGAATAACAGCATAAGGTCCCTCTGCTCATATGCTGTTATTCTATTCAAGATTGATGGACTGATTCTAGATTGAGCTGACACCTCACACTCCTCCTGTTCTTCACGTTTCTCCTTTATGGACTGTAAGCCACGTGGCAACTTCTCAATAAGATACCAAGTGTCATTGTCATTCAATCGTTCTCTGAACCATTCATTCCATCCTGTCTGACACTGCAACATCTTGGTATCTTAATACAGGGATTTCTTCGCTTGCCTATTCCTTGGGCACGACCTACTTCCACATTGAACAAATGTGACACCTCCTACAACTGCTGCACCTCTCCTGTCTACAGTATATAAGGTCCCTCTGCTCATATGCTGTTATTCTATTCAAGATTGATGGACTGACAACATCGTCTCAAGATTGAGGGCCTGACAACCTCACACTCCTCCTGTTCTTCACATTTCTCCTTTGTATGGACTGATGAAGCCACTGTGTGGCGAAACGTTTCCTCAATAAAGATACCCAAGTGTTGCATATGTGTCTAATTTAACGATATTTGAGCCTATTATTCATCCATTTTGGGTCATTTCTACTTGATCAAATTTCTTTATACGGGATAAATGTTCTTTGGGCAGCCTGTATAGTGTTAAGAAAACTGTCATATTGATACCTCTCTTCGTTACCCCAGTCAACAGTTGATAAGTGTTCTCTAAGTCCATTAGAGATATCTCTCCAAGAGAGAACCCGCAATAATGGATTCAAGTTAGATAAGTTTAGATTTAGAAAGGATATAGGAAAGTATTGGTTTGGAAATAGGGTAGTTGATGAGTGGAACAGTCTGCCTAGTAGGGTTATTGAAGCTAGGACCTTGGGTAGTTTCAAATTTAGGTTGGATAAATTCATGAGTGAGAGGGGTTGGATTTGAGTGGGACTCGCGCATGAGTGGGTAGAATTGTCAAAGCTTATTTCTTGGGTAGCATTGAAAATTGGGTTGAGCAAATATTCTGTTAGTGGGACGGATTGTGAAGGACCTGCCTAGTATGGGCCAACAGGCCTGCTGCAGTGTTCCTCCTTTCTTATGTTCTTATGTTATAATCTGGGACCGTTACTGAATTATCCCTACTATCATACATCCATTCAATGCTAAATTTAATTGACTTATGGTCGCTTGAACCGAGTTCCTCTGTAATTTCGAAATTATTAACAAGGGTTTCCTTGCTTGCCAGAACTAAGTCAAGTAGGTTATTTCCCCTTGTAGGTTCTGTCACAAGCTGCTTCAAAAAACAATCACGATAAAGAATTCGATATTGTTTATTTAGACTTTAGTAAGGCTTTTGATAGAGTACCGCACCAGAGACTGTTAAAGAACATAAGAACATAAGAAAGGAGGAACACTGCAGCAGGCCTGTTGGCCCATTCTAGGCAGGTCCTTCACATTCCATCCCACCAACAGAATATTTGTTCAACCTAATTTTCAATGCTACCCAAAAAATAAGCTTTGATAATTTTATTTACTCATGTGCAATTCCCACTCAAATCCAACCCCTTTCACTCATGAATTTATCCAACCTAAATTTAAAACTACCCAAGGTCCTTGCTTCAATAACCCTACTAGGCAGACTGTTCCATTCATCAACTACCCTATTTCCAAACCAATACTTTCCAATATCCTTTCTAAATCTAAACTTATCTAACTTGAATCCATTATTGCGGGTTCTCTCTTGGAGAGATACCCTCAAGACCTTATTTATATCCCCTTTGTTAATACCCATTTTCCACTTGTATACCTCGATCATGTCTCCCTCATTCTACGTCTTACAAGTGAATGTAATTTAAGGGTCTTCAATCTTTCTTCGTAAGGAAGATTTCTAATGCTATGTATTAATTTAGTCATTCTACGCTGAATGTTTTCTAACGAATTTATGTCCATTCTGTAATATGGAGACCAGAACTGAGCTGCGTAATCTAGGTGAGGCCTTACTAATGATGTATAAAGCTGTAATATAACGTCTGGACTTCTGTTGCTAACACTTCTTGATATAAATCCCAGTAATCTATTTGCCTTATTACGTACGCTTAGGCATTGCTGTCTTGGTTTAAGGTTGCTGCTTACCATCACCCCCAAGTCCTTCTCGCAATCTGTATGGCTAAGTTCTACGTTATTTAACTTATAAGTGCTTGGGTTATGGACACTCCCGAGCTTTAGAACTTTGCATTTATCTACATTGAACTGCATCTGCCATTTTTCTGACCAGGAATTGAGTTTGTCTAAATCCTCCTGTAGTTCACTGACATCTACGTCTGAATCGATTATCCTACCTATCTTCGTGTCATCAGCGAATTTGCTCATATCACTAGAAATTCCCTCGTCAAGGTCATTTATATATATTATAAACAACAACGGGCCCAAAACCGATCCCTGAGGAACGCCACTTGTTACAGATCCCCACTCCGATTTAACCCCATTTATGCACACCCTCTGCTTCCTATTGGTGAGCCATGACTCGATCCATGACAACACTTTTCCCCAATGCCATGAGCAGCCACTTTCTTTAACAGTCTCTGATGTGGTACTCTATCAAAAGCCTTACTAAAATCCAAATAAACGATATCGAATTCTTTATCATTATCAACTGCCTCAAAAGCCCCACTGAAAAAAGTTAACAAATTAGTTAGGCAGGAACGGCCCCTGGTGAATCCATGCTGAGTATCATTAATCAAATTATGCCTATCGAGATGGCTTCTTATGTTATCAGCTATAATCGACTCTAGTAATTTGCCTACAATTGATGTTAGACTTATTAGGCGGTAATTTGATGGTAACGACTTGTCCCCTGCTTTAAAAATAGGAATTACATTAGCCATCTTCCACGTATCCGGCACTACACCTGTTTGAAGAGATAGGTTAAAAATGTTAGTTAAGGGTTCACAGAGTTCTATTTTGCATTCCTTAAGAACCCTTGAAAAAAGCTCATCAGGGCCTGGCGATTTATTTTGCTTCAAGGCGATTTATTTTGCTTCAGGTGCTTGTGGCAGTCAGTAAGGTGCTTGTGGCAGTGGCAGTGAGGTGACAGTAGCAGTAAGGTGCTAGTGGCAGTAAGGTGACAGTAGCAGAAGACGTGTCTTGTGTACTCTCTGTGGACTGAACCATCTTTGCTCTGCTTCCGTTGTTGGCTGCCTGAGATTGGATGATGGTTTCCCTCGACTACGAGCAGCTGTATCTCCAAATGAAGGCGGAATTAGCGGAAGCTAGAAGAGAGATTCAACGTTTGAAGGGTATATGCAAGGATTATCCCCGGAACGGTGTCGCCGATGATCGGACCAACGAGTGGATGCTAGTCGAATCTGAAGCTGAGGTTGAGGAGGGTCCGGGAGACCGCTGTGGGGGCCAGCAGCTCTTTCTCCTTGTTGTCGGACGAGTGTGGGGACATCCCGGCGAGGACCATCTCTACAAGGACCGTCGAGTACAGGTAATGTTGATGTTTTTGCAGTAACTGAAGCATGGTTTAATGTGAGAGGTCGGGACTTGCCTGCCGAGTGTCACATTCGGGGTTTTGAGTTGTTCCAGGTGGACGGAAGTGTCGGGAGGGGGGGTGGGGTGGCACTCTGTGTCCGTGATCATTTGGATTGTTGTGTAAAGGTGGGTATAGGGTCTGAATTGGCACATACAGAGTCTGTCTGGATAGAATTTTCGGAGGGGCGTGAGGAGTTGATTTTGGGTGTGATATACCGTCCCCCAAACTTAGATAGGGACCTTTTTTTGTATGTTCTCCATTATTAGTATCGGGAAGGCTTATTCAGTGCCCTGGTGATGGACCAGGTGCTTCGGCTTATTCAGTGCCCTGGTGATGGACCAGGTGCTTCGACTTATTCAGTGCCCTGGTGATGGACCAGGTGCTTCGACTTATTCAGTGCCCTGGTGATGGACCAGGTGCTTCGGCTTATTCAGTGCCCTGGTGATGGACCAGGTGCTTCGGCTTATTCAGTGCCCTGGTGATGGACCAGGTGCTTCAGCTCTTTCAGTACCCTGTTTTATAATGCCTTGATTATCGAAGCATATTCCATGGATGGAGTAGGTGGGTTGGGTAGGAGTTTTTGTTTGTGGGGTTGGTTTTGGGTTTTAGGGGGACCTGCCTAGCGTGGACCAGTTGGCTTGCTGCAGTGTTCCTTATTTCTGTTTTCTTGTGATTGAGAAGGGTTAGATTTGGGACGGGACTTGCACAATTGTTGGGGGGTTGTCGGGGTTTGTTCCTTGAATGGGATGGGTTGGACAAATATTTTTTTTGGTGGGTTGGTTTTGACATGGACCTGCCAAGTATAGGCCAGTAGGCCTGTTGCAGTGTTCCTCCTTTCTTATGTTCAAACGGTCTATCTGTGTGATAACCTTTTGCTAGTACTGTGATACTACATAATTTATCTTCTTCAGGCCCACTAAAATACCTAATTCTTGGGATATTATTAATGTCTTCCTGAGTGAAAACCGAGAAAATAATTATTAAAAATAGAGCACATTTCATTCTCTTTGTCAGTAAGATACCCATAATTATTTTTAAGGGGACCTATCTTATCTCTAACTTTTGTTCTATACACCTGAAAAAAACTTTTTGGGTTAGTTTTCGAATCCGTAGCAACTTTAATTTCGTAGTCCCGTTTAGCTTTTCTTATCCCCTTTTTTAAAGTCCCTCTTAATGTCAATATACTGACTCATAAGATGACCCTCACCT
Organism: Cherax destructor; assembly: GCA_009830355.1. Lineage (NCBI taxonomy): Eukaryota > Metazoa > Arthropoda > Malacostraca > Decapoda > Parastacidae > Cherax > Cherax destructor. The sequence goes on from WNWK01024604.1 coordinate 29,413, forward strand.
CTTTTGATACGCCTATAAACTCCTTTCTTCTGCCCTAAAAGATATTTGAGCCTATTATTCATCCATTTTGGGTCATTTCTATTGATCTAATTTCTTTATATGGGATA
>WNWK01024605.1:0-29517 GCA_009830355.1 Cherax destructor
AGGGCAGGAGAAATAGCAGAGCTGGAACAAATTCAGAGATCGTTTATGGCTCACATTGAGTCATTGAAACATCTAAATTATTGGGAACGCTTCAAGTCTTGAACATGTACTCACTGGAGCGGAGGAGAGAGAGATACATGATAATATATACGTACTGGAAAGTACTTGAGGGCCTGGTCCCAAATCTGCACACTGCCATAACAACATACTGGAGTGAGAGATATGGGAGAAAGTGTAAATAAACCCAGTGAGGAGCAGGGGTGCGGTGGGGACAATACGGGAGCACTGTATTAACATCCGGGGTCCCAGACTATTCAACATCTTACCAGAAGATATCCGAAACATCGCTGGAACCAGTGTAGAAGCCTTCAAGAGGAAACTGGACAAGTATCTTCATCGGGTGCCAGATCAACCAGGCTGTGATGGATATGTGGGCAGCGGGCCTCCAGCAGCAACAGCCTGGTTGACCAGGCAAGCACCAGACGAGCCGGGCTCAGAGAGTAGATACTCTCGAAACTCTTCAAAGGTAAAGGTATATACCTAAACAACATGCCTAGCTTCAACTTCCCTGACTTTACATCTTCGGCTTACATCCTCAAGATCATTCCCAACATTGTTAACTCACTGCAACTGCAGACCCTTCACCTGCCTCTGCCCAAGAAAATGTTCCTGAACCATATCGAGCTATGAACAGGACTCGTTCGAATAACAATGCCTCGGACTAAACCAGCCGACAAGCCACCAACAAATCTCACCACTCTACCAATCACAGCCTTCATCTCCAGTCTCACTACCTGACAAGAATTCACAACCCACCAAGGAAGAGGAAGAATATCCCCCATACACTAATGGAGGAGTTGGAAAGCTATAATGTTCTACACAACTGAAGTTTACAGCAAGGAAATGTACCGCAAAGAACTACACACTCGACTTCAAAATGGAATTGTCAAGTTTACCTGCATCCCAGAAGGACTATGTACAACTGATGAACTACCTGGACTCCATTAGAGGAATCAGCGATGACTTCATAAACAAAGTTGAAATACTCTGCATCTCCAAATCAACTTTCAAGAAAAAAAATGGCTCCTCTACAGAAAAACTGCCAAAATAGTAATTCGTTACAACTGTCACCATGCATATAAGCTGCCCTTTTCAGTGATCCTGCCTGACACCCAACACTGCATTACCAAGACATACTCAAGGTAAATGCCAGCAACTTCAGCTAGTTACCATGTGACCTAAGATCCCACCAATCACCATAACCTCATCACCGTCAGCGAGCACTGCCTGCATCTGCTCATTCTACATCACCCGTACAACGTCATGCTGCTGGGTTTAGCCCGGCTCTATCTACAACTGAAGACATTCCTCTCCAGTGCTATCCTTCACCTGTCCCCATTTCCCTCACCCACATGCTGGGTCTTACCTGAGAGTACCATGTCCTGTCTTCATTGGCATAAAGATATTCCCCTTTAATTAGTATTTAGCAGGTGCTATGAAGTAGGTTCCTTGATGCTGGTGACATGGTCTACATTCAAGGAACTGGACTTTCCCTCCCTTCCTTGGATCAAACTTGAATACATCCCATTCCCCAGGCACTGTACAACTTACAAGTTGAACCCTCCCCTCCCTGTGAATGTATAGTGGTCCCTCGTGTTTCGGTGATTCCGACTCGGTGATTTCGAGTTTCGAGCGCTTTTTTTCGGTCAATGTTTCCCTTGTGTATCGGTCCGTACCAGACCTGTCCTCCTGCCTGCGCTTGCGCGCCTTGCCGCGCAGGATGCCAGTCTAGCATTGTTTACCATTGAGAGAACATTACCCAGAGTGCTCTTTCAAACATTTCACAATAAATTTATTCTGTTTATTGCTGGTTTAGTGATTGTCACTGTGAAATAAATCATCATGGGTCCAAAGAAGCTTCCTAGTAGCAGGCATGCAGGGAGTGTAGCAGGCATGCAGGGAGTGTAGCAGGCAAGCAGGGAGTGTAGCAGGCATGCAGGGAGTGGGGATTCCCCTTCCAAACACTAAGCCCTCCCTCACTCTCCTCCCTATCTTCCAGATGCCAGCAACTCTTCAATAAAGGTAAGTAAATGTTATTTTAAATGTTTAATTATAAATTTATTACTTTATAATTGTTTTGTGTATGTAAAACTATAGTATTTATTCTTTAATTTTTTTTTTTTTGTGAATATTTTTGGGTGGAACGGATTAATTGTATTTACTACATTATTTCTTATGGGAAATAAGGTTTCGACTTTTGAGCAATTTGTGTTAAGGTCTAGCTCCTGGAATGGATTATGACCGAAACACGAGGGACCACTGTAATACGTACTTTAACTCTTTGACTGTTTTGGTCGTGTGTATACGTCTTACGAGCCAGTTTCGGACGATATATACTCAAAATTCTAGCGGCTTTACACAAACAAACAAACAAACAAATTTTATTTCATTGCAGATTACATGGGTATCGGAAGTTACAATGTAAATTGAGTGCAAGGAGAGCCACTGACATGCCATGGCATTAGGGGCAGCTTATTCTAGTCCTTAAAAACTATGTACTTAATATTGAGAAATTTATTGAGTTTATTCTAGTTAAAAATTATTTTCAAAATTACAATACAGTGGACCCCCGAGTTTCGTAAAACTTCACTCCTGAAGTCTGCTCAAGTGCCATTACCAACGAATTTTCTCCCTTAAGGAAAAATTTCACGTAGGTTAGTCTATTTCAGACCCCAAAATACACTTCCACAAGAACTTACAAAATTATACTTACATAATTGCACGATTTCGGGGTATTCGTTAACCGAGGGTCCACTGTATGATCAAATTTTACTGTTTAAATTATTATATAATGATATTAGATCTTAGATTGTTACAGGTGTTAAGATTCTTGAATGATAATATGGAATTGAGATTATCTTAAGGAAAATAACATTGAGCATTTTTTACATTAACTTATAATATGAGTAGGGGTAACATAATAGTAACATATTATTAAAAATTGAGATTATCGTATAGGAAAGTAACAATGAGCATTTTTCAAAGTAGTTTATAGTATGATCATTTAGGTTTGGGTGAGTAGGTGGTTTTTGAGTGAGTCTTAAATTGATTTTCAGACAAGATTATCTTAATATTTACTGGTAATGAATTCCAGATTCTGGGGCCCTTTATGTGCATAGAATTTTTACATAGGTTGATATGAACACGGGTATATCAAAAAGTGATCTGTGTCGTGTGTTGTGGTCATGGGTCCTATTAAAGTTGGTGAGGAGAGTTTTGAGCAGAGGGTATATATTAGAGTGTAAAGTTTTATATATGTAGTAGGCACAAGAGTAAGTATGAATGTTCTTTACGGTGAGTAGTTTGAGACTTTTGAATATTGGTGGAGTATGCTGTCTAGAGTGGGAATTTGTTATCATTCTGACTGCGGCCTTTTGTTGTGTTATGAGTGGTCTAAGGTGATTTAACGTTGTTGATCCCCATGCACAGATTCCATAGGTGAGATACGGGTAGATAAGTGAATGATATAGTGCAAGGAGAGCTGATTGAGGTACATAATAGCGTATCTTTGATAATATGCCTACTGTCTTCGAGATTTTCTTGGAAATTTGTTGTATATGTGTTTGGAATTTAAGGCTACTGTCAAGGTGGATTCCTAGGAATTTTCCTCTGTGAGTCTTGTGATGGGTGTACCATTAAGTGTTATGTTAAGTGGAACATTTGTGGCTTTGCTTCCAAACTGTATGAAGTAGGTCTTGTCAGTATTGAGAAGTAAGCTTGTTAGTCGTCATCCATGTTGATATTTTCTGTAATTCGGCATTAACAGTGTTGGCCAGTATAACTGGATTTGGGTGAGAGAAGACATATGTTGTGTCATCTGCAAATAAAATGGGTTTGAGTAGTTGTGATGCATTCGGTAGGTCATTTATGTAAATGAGGAATAGGAGTGGCCCCAGGACACTTCCTTGAGGACTCCGACTGTAATTGGTTGTGTGGAAGAGTTCGCTCCATTTGTGTACACGTATTGGCTTCTGTTGGTGAGGTATGATTTTAGGTAGTTGAGTGGGTGCCTTATACCATAGTGTGCTAATTTTGTGAGCAGTAAATCATGGTTGACTGTATCAAAAGCTTTGCAGAGATCAATGAAGATTCCCAGTGGGACTTCTTTTTCTCAAGTGCTGTATATTTAACTCCAACATGTGCGTAATAGCATCGTTTGTGCTCTTGTTTGTCCTGAATCCAAATTGACAGGGTTGAGTACATTGTGTGAGACGAGGTAGGAATAGATTTGTCTATGAATTAATTTTTCGAAGATTTTAGAAAGCAATGGTAAATTAGAAATTGGTCTATAATTATTCAGGTCTGTTTGATCACCTCCTTTGTGGAGCGGGAGAAAGCTGGTAGGCCCACATATGAGAGAATGGGTCTGTGTGCGCTGTATAAAAAAAATTCTGCAGCACGCAATGCATAATGAGGAAAAAAAAGCTCCGACCGTGTTTTTGGATTAAAATGCCGACTTTGAGGTGTATTTTCGTATAGTATTTATGGTTGTATTCTCTTTTTCCTGGTCTCATTTGATAGAATGGAAAATATATTACAGAAATAGAGATGATTTTGATCAGTTTCATGATGAAAATGACCTTGAAATTGAGCTCAAAGTAGTGGAAATGTTCGATTTTTGCCAATGTTCAAGAGTACACAAATCACGCTATTTGTCCAATACACATCAACTGGCGAGTCTAATATTCTTACACAAGTGCACTGATATTATTTATATTATTTTTACAATAATGCAGTAGTCTGCATAACAGTAAATCTTCTATTTTTTGTGAATAAAAAATCAAAATAGAAAGCAAGAGTAATATAAGAGGGGCCTAAAGACGTAACTAATGAACAGATTATTATTATAATCAAATAGAAGCGCTAAACCACAGGGGTTATACAGCGCTGACTAATGAACAGAGATGATTATTATTTATTATTATTATAATCAAATAGAAGCACTAAACCATAATGAACAGAGAAATTCTTATTTTAGTGCCAGGAATGTCTGCATTGTTTATTCTGGACCCTATTTTGAAATTGACATCTTTTTTATTTTGCATGAAATTTGCCAAATTGCCAATTTCTGACCACTTTATTGGGTAGTTGAAATTGGTAAATTGGTGGTTTCTTGTACTCAATCGATAGAACAAATGGAGGTCTAAAGAAATAGTATGAGTTTGGTCGACTGTAACAATGGAATTGGCTGAAAATAGGGCTCAAAGTTGGCGAAATCGCCGATGCATATATATCGCCGACATTGCTAACTTCGCGAGAGAGTAATTCCGTAAGTTTTCCATCAAATTTCGTACTTTTGGTGTCATTACCATCGGAAAAAGATTATCATTTCATAAGAATTTTTTTTTTTCAAAAATTTTGTGACTGAGTTTCAGAATGGGGCCTCCGACAGTCAAAGGGAGGTACCTTTATGTCAATGGGGGACTCTTGATCCAAGGAACTGGACCTTTTCCTCTCCTTGCATCAAACTTAATTTCATCCTATTCCTCAGGCTCTATCACCCCTGAGGGTTTAGTGCTTCCCTATAATAAGGGAGCAAATTAATGAATGTGCCATGTCTGGCAGAGTATTGTCTCCAGTGATAATGCACATTATTATATTCATAGAGATAGCACTAAACCCAAAGGAATAATGCCTGAAGGAAGGAGGCAATCAGGTCTGATCCAAGGAAAGGTAAGATCCAAAGCCCCTCATCAGCATCAAGGCACTTTCTTCTCTGGAGGGGTACCTAATCAGACAGCTGTAAAAGAAAATTCCTAAACTAAAGATAATTTTTACTTAAAGATATTCTCAATAAAAAGCTGAATGTTATCAGAAAATGTATTCAATATTCAAATGTAAATTTTTCTTCATAATTGGCCTACATTACTACTATCCATAAAGTGCTCTGGAAAAATTCTGAATATGTCCTCATTTGGTTCACCCTAGCTCAGTGGGATAACCCCTGTGGTTTAGCGCTTCTGTTTGATTATAATAATAATAATAATAGCTCAGTGGGAGAGAGCCAGCATATAATAATTATGAATAAATTACTATACCTATTAGGAAGTGCTAAACCTTCGGGGTCATACAGTGCCTAGGAAGGACAAGCCCAAGCCCAATTTCTTTGACAGAGCCCCACACCAGCAAAACCAAAAGTATAGTAAAGGTCTTTTGGAATTAAAATTATTTTTGTATAAATGCACCAAATTCTGATTTACATTACTTAAAATGGACAATACAAAACCCTATAACACCTCACAAGTGAACAAAAAGTAAAGAAAGAATATTTGTAATTTCCATAACTTTAATTATTTTGGCTTAACAAAAATGTGAGAGAATATGGAAGAAATCACAATAAAATGCCCAATTGCAAATATGAAACAATACCAGTGAAAATAGGAAATAAAACTAGAAAGTTTCATGTGCTTATACATACACATGATACAATGTGAAATGAACAAACAAATACCCAATAACTATGCAGATACCAGTTTGCATGTCAAGTATAGCTTTATAAAGGAGATACATTTTAACAAATACAAGCCTATCAACAAAAGACAACTGAGGCTATTACTGTTGTAATACTGTATAAAAATCAGTGGCTCGAGTCTTGTTGAACCTCGAGAGGACCTGGCTGCATCTTAGGTATCTGAATCTCTGCTGGATGTTAGTATCCTGTTATATGGATAACTTAACGAGATCAGAACTAAGTGCTAAACCCACGAGGGTCATATAGCCCAAGGTTCTTAAAAAATGTTAAGATATACAAAAGGAAATATGCTTGTCATACCTCACCCCCCACCACCCCTTTGATGCTGGTGAAGGGTTCAAAGGAACTGAACTTTACCTCCCCTTCTTTGGATCAAGGCAGATTGCCTCCCATTCCTCCTCCTCCCTCTCTACCCATCCAGAAGTTGTGATTGCTATAGGTTAAGTGCTAATCCTGTGAATGTAATAATAATATGCTAGTTTGAAAGTTTTCCGGAAAAACATGAGCAAATTATTGCTAAGACTCAATTTTAAGATGACATTACTGTACTGATAACCCTTGTGGTTTAGTGCTTCTTTTGATTATAATAATAATAAACAATAATAATTACTGTACTGATACTTATAATGGGAGAACTGTTATATTCAGAGATTCTAAATATATAATCAATCCAGAAAAAAAAATTAAACAGTGAATCATGCTAAATTTGTTGGCTTGGCTATTGTAGTGTCAGTAGTAGTAGTGATATTAGACTTCTTGGTTAGTCTGCGAGAGAACCATTGTGGACACTCCCTTGGAACCTCAACAATCCGCTTTCCCTGTAAAGAATGTTAATACGTATCAATATTTCTGGGCCATGGATTATACTCCTGAAAAGCATCATTCAGCCCCAAATAGAAGAAGTGAAAGTGTTCAGGAAAGGACACTGGCAGAAAGAAGAGGGAATCACAGTTGTAGCAAACTGGTGTCTACTGAAAATGTCCACAGATAAGCAAGAAACTGTTCTGCATTACAAGGTCTGGGGGGGGGGGGGGGCTTTGTTGCATGAATTCACTTGGCTGGAAAGAAGCCTTTGAACCAGCATATAATAAATATTGTACTGTAATGGGACTTTTCCTTCTCTAGCTTATCTCAGATCTAGCATTTGCTGTTTTCACATATGATTTTGGTTGGTTTCAAGAATGAGTAGCAGCTTGAAATTGGGCTCAAAGTAGCAGAAATATTAGATTTTTGCCAATTTTCCTGAAAATGGGCAAGACCGCTCTACACTCCTGGTCTGTTGTACAGTGGTACCCCGAGTTTCGAACTCTCCCAACTCGACCTATTATGTAAGTGCTTTTGTAAGTGTATTTTTGGGGGTCTGAAATGGACTAATCTAATTTACATTATTCCTTATGGGAACAAATTCGTTCGGTAACAGCATTCTGGAACGAAGAAGGTTCGAAACTCGGGGTACCACCGTATAGGCTTTTAATAGGTCTGATTCAATTATTGGGACACCATAAACCATGACCAATCATTCCTGGTTATATTTTATTATCTGGGAAATAAGAGAATCTTCCATTTGTGTGTGATTATGAATTCAAAATGAAAGGCAAGTGTAATATAGGGGAGGCCGAGGGATGTGATTAACAGAGATGTTTTAGTCTCAGGAATGTCAATTACTGACTTCTGTGCACTTTATAGGGCAGTTGTATTAGTTGAATGGGCGGCTTCTTGTGCTCAATCGATAGAACGGAGGGCATACTAGCAAAATAGTTATGAATTTGGTCAAAAGGAGCAATGGAATCTACTTTAAATTGCATTCAAAGTGGGCAAAAATCGCTACTGCATAAACTGCAGCCAGATCACTAACTTTGTGTTTACAGAATTCCATAACTTTTCTATTAAATTTCCTACTTTTGGTGTCATTACCTTCAGAAAAATTTCTCTATCATTTCAGAATAAGAAAGGTGGAAAATAGGAGCAATATTGATTCTGTGGGTTTAGACAGTGAAAGGATGGAAAGATGCTGGAAAAAAAAAAAAAAATTACATATTAGGCCAAAATTAGAATATGCAACTGCTGTGTGGTTTCTACATCTAAAAAGCAAAAGAGGATCAAATAGAAAAAGTCCAAAGAGCTACAAAATAAATCCCAGAGCTAAAAATATGAGTAATGGTGAAAGACTGAAAACACTAAAAATGCCCTGCTACCTGTTAGGAAAAAGAGGAAATATAACATACAGTACAAGGTTACAAAAGGATATGAAAGAATTCATTAAGTTTTTTAGTACTTTAAACAAGGTTAACAAGAAGACACACAAATTTAAAAAATGTAACCAAAGTGATACTGGGAAATTTTCTTTACAAGTGGTAGAAAAGAATAAATTGAAAAGGTAAGTAATTTAAGGTACAGTAGACCGTCATTTAGCACGATAGTTACGTTCCTGAAAAAGTCGTGTTAGATAATTTCGTGTTAAATAATTAAAAGAACTTATGGGAAAAATAGGGTTACGTTCCTGGGAGTCCCCAAAAAGCCAAACAAGTTTTTTTTAGACCAACAGATCTTACAAAAATAAAAGTGAATATGTAATTGTAGTTCATTATCATGATGTATTATGTTGTTTTTACTGCTTAAGACTACAAATGTAACATAAATAATAGTATTTACCTTAAATTGTGGGTGCTGGTGTTTGTGGATAATTGTGAAGAGAGTGGAGAGTTATGTTGCCTAATGAGCGAGGTGGAATGAGGTCTGAACTGAAGTCGATGGTTGAACTAGTGTCTAACAAGTCATTCAGTAAGTCAGCAAGCATTCAGTAAGTCAGACAAGTCATTCAGTAAGTCAGACAAGTATCCCATTCAAGTCAGCCGTAAAAATCTGTAGTCAGCAAGTCATTCAGTAAGTCAGACAAGTCATTCAGTAAGTCAGACAAGTCATTCAGTAAGTCAGTCAAGTCATTCAGTAAGTCAGTCAAGTCATTCAGTAAGTCAGTCAAGTCATTCAGTAAGTCAGTCAAGTCATTCAGTAAGTCAGTCAAGCATTCAGTAAGTCAGTCAAGTCATTCAGTAAGTCAGTCAAGCATTCAGTAAGTCAAGTCATAGAGCGCATTCAGTAAGCAGTCAAGCCATTCAGTAAGCACGCCATTCAGTAAGTCAATCAAGCCATTCAGTAAGTCAATCAAGCCATTCAGTAAGTCAATCAAGCCATTCAGTAAGTCAATCAAGCCATTCAGTAAGTCAATCAAGCCATTCAGTAAGTCAATCAAGCCATTCAGCAAGTCAGTCAAGTCATTCAGCAAGTCAGTCAGTCAGTCAGTCACACAAACTTATGTTTACATCTTTTTATGTGTACAAAGTAACACTTCATTACAGCCACGGGTTATGTCTTGTCTAATATCTTTGTTTTCTTCGTTAATTCAAGATCAAAACACAATTCACTCTCATATTCTTCACAAACAGCTGGCTTGTAGCCAGACTTTTTGACGCGTATGAAATACGTACAAATGCTGGGATGGTGGGGTCCGGGGTGGCTGGGGAAGGCGGGTGGTGTCTGTTGAACCACAACAAGGCGTCTGCTTATGGGAATGGTTATTTGTTATTCCTTCCCGCAAACTGTAAGTAAGTTTATTCAGGTATACACAGATACAGTTACGAAGATTATCATACATAGCACCATATGTGTAGAGAACCTAGGATAACCCAAAAAAGTCAGTGACAGTATTTCCATTGACTTTTTTTGGGTTATCCTAGGTTCTCTACACATATGCTGCTATGTATGAAAACATTCACTTCTTCCATAATCCCTCTCTCCAATGTGATATCCAATTTTTCTTTATTTAAATCATTTGATACCCTCATCACCTTACTCTTATCTATGTTCACTTTCAACTTTCTACCTTTACACACCCTCCCAAACTCGTCCACTAACCTTTGCAACTTTTCTTTAGAATCTCCCATAAGCACAGTATCATCAGCAAAAAGTAACTGTCAACTCCCATAAAGCAGGCATTTTAAATGTGTTTCGGAAAGCTATGGCTGAGTACATGTGCAATATTTTTTTTTAACACATCGGCTGTTTCTCACCGAGGCAGGGTGACCCAAAAAGAAAGAAAACTTTCGTCATCATTCAACACAGTTTATAAATAGAACTGTGTTCATCATTGGAGATGTATGTACTCACTGTATTAGGAACTTAGGTTAGGCAACAGGACAATGCCACTAACAAGTCCCAACTTCACAGGGTAATGGAAACTACCAGTGCTGTACACGAGACTCCTGCAGTGATAAGCAATATACCAAACAGCACTGTACTATATATCAACATTATCTCCAGTTTTTTTCCACATTTTAACCCTTACAGTGCCAGCGATGTGTACTGCCTACCATCTTCATATTCAGCACAAGCAGCCTACGCAATAAATAATTGGTGTACAGTAGGTGTTCACTGTTGAGATAAAATCCCAACTTGCCAAGTGTGTTGTGACAATCACATATTGCTCTGAATGAAATGCCAATGTGCTATGCTCACTCCAAAGAAAACAGATATTTTATTCAATAAAAATAACTGACACTGAGGATAGTGATACCACTGAAGATATTTATAGCATTGAGAAGAAAGTGGCCAATAGTGACACTAGAACAGGCCATATAAGTCATGAAAACTTTGATGACCCCAGTCCATTTACCTCTGGGGCTAGTGGCTATCCCAGGCATAAGTTTATTTAGGTACATTTACACAGAAATACAATTACACAAGTTTTAGGCAATTAAAATGGACTTGCTAAATTACCTAGGAAGATCCCCCCCCAAAAAAAAAAAAAAGTAGCGACTTATTTCTACAGGGTTCTATTGGGGCATAAAAGAAAGCAAGGATATATCTAACAAAACATTATAAACAATAAATATAAATGAAACATTCTATATTTTTAGTGCATAAATGTGATGCAAGTAGTAAATAATACGAGTTATGGAGCACTGTTTTTACAAAAACAATTAAAAATAACTGCCAGTTTTACTCAATATTAGTGAAAAAGCAAAAAAGTTTAAATTAGAAACATTGAAAAATCAATATTTACATTATACAGTGGACCCCCGAGTTTCGTAAACCCCGGAAATCGTACATTTATGTAAGTATAATATTGTAAGTGCTTGTGGAAAAGTATTTTTGGGGGTCTGAAATAGACTAACCTACGTGACATTTTTTCTTAAGGGGGTAAATTCGTTCGGTAATGGCACTTGAGTAGACTTCAGGAGTGAAGTTTTTACGAAACTCGGGGGTCCACTGTACTTTGTATCAAGCAGCAGGACCCGATGTTGCCATACTAAACAAAATTTCCAACTTACTTGTGTAGGTATTACTTTTATTTCAATTTGCTTTTATTACGAACAAAAATAATCTCTAATTTCAGAAAAAAATTTATTAAAAATTTAGTGGAATCATAAAGGAGGATTTTATTTTTAGCCCCTGGGCACTTTGAGGATTAACCCTGGTGATAGCTAGAAAATAATGACAAGATAACAGAATTTGGAGTGGAAAATCCAATGAGCACATTTTAAATGAAATCATATAGTACGTATGTAGTTGGTTGTCAATTTCAGTGCCTTGTTCCAAGTCAAAGGAAAATGAATACCAAGCCAGAATCAGTTGGGTTGCGCTGACACAGTCAAGACTAGGAATGGAGGTTGGATGTAGTATGGAAATATGTAAACATGGGTTCCTGATGTATGTGCTTCAATCCACATTGATAGGCTGGAATGGAGTGAAGCACATACATCAGGTTGGTTGGCAGTGAGAGAGTAAAAGGTACGAGGATTATGACTGAATTTTGAATTTAATTTTTTTCTCACTTTGCCCAAATGCATTTATTTTGGTATATGACCATGTAGTATCCATCTGGTATGGTCATTTTTGGGGGTATTAAAAAAAAAAACTTCCCCTCTGGATTTAGTGTTGTAGAGGGATTATTGCTGAATTGTGGATTTTATTTTATCTCAGTTGCTTATGAACCAAATTCATTTCTTTTTTGTTTTAAGACCATTTGCTAAGTGTATGATAAGCTCATAATTTTTTGGCAAACAGAATGAATTCCTATATTTTACACATATTGGTTTTGCCATGGTATAGAAATGCATCTCATAAAGTTAGGGAGACCTCACTATATGCAAATACAGTGGACCCCCGAGTTTCGTAAACCCCGGAAATCGTACAGTTATGTAAGTATAATATTTTAAGTGCTTGTGGAAGTGTATTTTTGGGGGGCTGAAATAGACTAACCTACGTGACATTTTACCTTAAGGAAGTAAATTCGTTCGGTAATAGCGCTTGAGCAGACTTCAGGAGTGAAGTTTTTACGAAACTCGGGGGTCCACTGTACAGTAGTTTCCTTTTTAAAAGTATTATTCATTCTATGCATATTAATATAACCCACCTTAAAAAATCCATTATCTGCATTAACTTTTTCTCCTTTAAAGATTGGCAGAACTTCATGCTCAATTGGGTTGAGCCCTTGAGTAGAATTCATGGCTGCCTGCATGGCCTCTGTTACTTCTTTGTTCATAGCATAGCAGTTAGCTGTGAAGATAATTCAATAAGAAAATTTTACAACAGGATATTTTTTTTGTCAATAAGCTGGGCAATATTTTAAAGGTGTATTAACCCACCTTCCCATGGTGAGAGATGGCCACAAATTAGTGATTACTCTAATTCCTTTTCTGTAAATTATGCTGACCAGCGAATACTAGTTCAAAGACAGTATTCCACACTTGTCCCTATGTGAGCAGCCATCTGTGTGGGGTGGAGAATTAAAGCCTCTGTATGCTCACGCATGCTTGCTGGAAGTCCAAGCCCCTCACACACAAAACCTCCTTTACCCCCTCCCTTAAACCTTTCCTAGGCCGACCCCTACCCCGCCTTCCCTCCACTACAGATTTATACACTCTCGAAGTCATTCTATTTTGTTCCATCCTCTCTACATTCCAAACCACCTCAACAACCCCTTCTCAGCCCTCTGGATAATAGTTTTAGTAATCCTGCACCTCCTAATTCCCAAACTACGAATTCTCTGCATTATATTCACACCGCACATTGCCCTCAGACATGACATTTCCACTGCCTCCAGCCTTCTCTTCGTTGCAACATTCACCACCCATGTTTCACACCCATATAAGTGTTGGTATAACTATACTCATACATTCCCCTCTTTGCTTCCACGGACAAAGTTCTTTGTCTCCACAGACTCCTAAGTGCAACACTCACCCTTTTTCCCTAATCAATACTATGATTCACCTCATCCTTCATAGACCCATCTGCTGACACGTCCACTCCTAAATATCTGAATACATTCACCTCCTCCATACTCTCTCCCTCCAATCTGATATACAATCTTTTGTCACCTAATCTTTTTGCTGTCCTCATCACCTTACTCTTTCCTATATTCACTTTTAATTTTCTTCTTTTAAATACTCTACCAAACTCATCCACCAACCTCTGCAACTTCTCTTCAGAATCTCCCAAAAGCACAGTGTCATCAGCAAAGAGCAACTGTGACAACTCCCACTGTGTTACATTCTTTATCTTTTAACCCCATACCTCTTGCCAAGACCCGCGCATTCACTTCTCTTACAACCCCATCTATAAATATATTTAACAACCACGGTGACAACACACATCCTTGTCTAAGGCCTACTTTTACTGGGAAATAATCTCCCTCTCTCTCTCCTACATACTCTAACCTGAGCCTCACTATCCTCGTAAAAACTCTTCACTGCTTTCAGTAACCTACCTCCTATTCCATACCCCTGTAACATCTGCCACATTGCCCCCCTATTCACCCACTCCTTTTCCAAATCCATAAATGCCACAAAAACCTCTTTACCCTTATCTAAATACTGTTCACCTATATGTTTCACTGTAAACACTTGGTCTACACACTCCCTACCTTTCCTAAAGCCTCCTTGTTCATCTGCTATCCTACTCTCCATCTTACTCTTAATTCTTTCAATAATAACTCTACCATACATTTTACCAGGTATACTCAACAGACTTCTTCCTTTCTTTCAACACCTCGGCCGTTTCCCACCGAGGCAGGGTGGCCCAAAAAGAAAGAAAATCCCCAAAAAGAAAATACTTTCATCATCATTCAACACTTTCACCTCACTCATACATAATCACTGTCTTTGCAGAGGCGCTCAGATATGACAGCTGAGAATAAGTCCCTCCCAGCTGTCACTATCCCAGACCCCTCCTTTAAAGTGCAGGCATTGTACTTCCCATTTCCAGGACTCAAGTCCAACTAAATCAATTAACTGGTTTCCCTGAATCCCTTCACAAAATGTTATCCTGCTCACACTCCAACAGCTCGTCAGGTCCCAAAAACCATTCGTCTCCATTCACTCCTATCTAACACGCTCACACATGCTTGCTGGAAGTCCAAGCCCCTCGCTCACAAAACCTCCTTTACCCCCTCCCTCCAACCTTTTCGAGGACGACCCCTACCCAGCCTTCCTTCCCCTACAGATTTATATGCTCTCCAAGTCATTCTACTTTGATCCATTCTCTCTAAATGACCAAACCACCTCAACAACCCCTCTTCAGCCCTCTGACAAATACTTTTAGTAACTCCACACCTCCTAATTTCCACACTCCGAATTTTCTGCATAATATTTACACCACACATTGCCCTTAGACAGGACATCTCCACTGCCTCCAGCCGCCTCCTCGCTGCAGCATTTGCAACCCATGCTTCACACCCATATAAGAGTGTTTGTATCACTATACTTTCGTACATTTCCTTCTTTGTCTCCATGGATAACGTTTTTTGTCTCCACAGATACCTCAACGCACCACTCACCTTTTTTTCTTTATCAATTCTATGGTTAACCTCATCCTTCATAAACCCATCCGCTGACAAGTCAACTCCCAAATATCTGAAAACGTTCACTTCTTCCATAATTCCTCTCTCCCATGTGATATCCCATTTTTCTTTATTTAAATTGTTTGATACTCATCACTTTCAACTTTCTACATTGCTCCCCTATCCACTATCATATGCCTTTTCTAAATCCATAAATGCAATAAAACTTCCCTACCTTTATCTAAATACTGTTCACATATATGCTTCAATGTAAACACTTGATCTACACATCCCTACCCACTCTAAAGCCTCCTTGCTCATCTGCAATCCTACTCTGTCTTACCTCTAATTCTTTCAATAATAACCCTACCGTACACTTTACCTGGTATACTCAGTAAACCTATTCCCCTATAATTCTTACAATCTCTTTTATCCCCCTTCCCTTTATATAAAGGAACTATACATGCTCTCTGCCAATCCCTAGGTACCTTACCCTCTTTCTTACATTTATTAAACAACAATACCAACCACTCCAACACTATATCCCCTGCTTTTAACATTTCTGTCATTATCCCGTCAGTTCCAGCTGCTTTACCCACTTTCATTCTACGCAATGCCTCACGCACCTCCCCCACACTCACATCCTGCTCTTCTTCACTCCTAAATGATGTTTTAGCTCCCTGGCCAGTGCATGAAATTACCGCCTCCCTTTTTTCATCGACATTTAAAAGTTCCTTAAAATATTCCCGCCATCTACCCAATACCTCCAGCTCCCCATCTACTAACTCCCCTACTCTGTTTTTAACTGACAAATCCATTCGTTCCCTAGGCTTTCTTACCTTGTTTATCTCACTCCAAAAATTTTTCTTGTTTTCAGCAAAATTTCTTGACAGCCTCTCCCACTCTTTCATCTGCTCTCCTTTTGCACTCTCTCACCACTCTCTTCACCTTTCTTTTACTCTCCATATATGTACTCTGCTCTTCTATTAACACTTCTGTTTTGTAAAAACCTCTCATAAACTACCTTTTTCTCTTTTATCACACCCTTTACTTCTTCATTCCACCACTCACTCCTCTTTTCTCCTGCACCCACCCTCCTATAGCCACAAACTTCTGCCCCACATTCTAATACTGCATTTTTAAAACTATCCCAACTCTCTTCAACCCCACTACTCATACTTGCACTAGCCCACCTTTCTGACAATAGTTGCTTATATCTCACCCTAACTTCCTCCTCCCTTAGTTTATACACTTTTACCTCTCTCTTACTTATTCCCCTATAATTTTTGCACTATCTTTTTGTCCCCTTTGCCTTTATACAAAGTAACTATGCATGCTCTCTATCAATCCCTATGTACCTTACCCTTTTCCATACATTTATTAAATAATAGCACCAACCACTCCAAAACTATATCCCCTCCTGCTTTTAACATTTCTATCTTCATCCCATCAATCCCAGCTGCCTTATTCCCTTTCATTCTACCCACTGCCTCACAAACTTCCCCCACACTCACAACTGGCTCTTCCTCACTCCTACAAGATGTTATTCCTCCTTGCCCTATACACAAAATCACAGCTTCCCTATCTTCATCAACATTTAACAATTTCTGAAAATATTCCCTCCATCTTCCTGGTACCTCTCCATTTAATAACTCTCCTCTCCTATTTTTAACTGTCAAATCCATTCGTTCCCTAGGCTTCCTCAACTTATTAATCTCACTCCAAAACTTTTTCTTATATCCATGTAATGCAGTCAGTGATGCACAGCAAAGATGAGAGGGATGGTAGAGAAAAAGAGGTACAAGTGTTGAGGAAAGAAGGGCAAAACAAATTGGAATAAAATGTTACAAGAAACATCACTTACGGCACAATCGACCAGGCTCATGGACATTGCCACAATTATCACATGTCAGAAGTTTAAGTATTGGCAGTAATTTCTTATGACCATTCTCTGACCCAAACTTTCTTATCAGCCTCCTTTCTCGACTTCTTCTATTCTTAGGTACTGCCCAGAGAATCCCATCCTCAAGTTCCAGAGTGCTCTTGGGAGGAACAGGCATGACAGGATGCTGAGAAAAGTTTTGATCAATTGCAAATGAAAATCTTGGATGGGGCCCTGTAATGTGAGAAAACCATTAGGTTCATTCTAATGATCATAGATGAAAGTTTGACCACTGTATAATGTACCTAAATGCAACCATCAAGGTTCCTAAATAGTCTTGGCTTATTAATTATTAAGCAAGTATGAATATAAATGGAGAGAATTTAGAATGGGTGCCCCTTACAAGAAGTATTCTGCAGAGGTAAACACTGGGTTCTTTGTTCATGAACTACATTAATGACAAAGCCGAGGGAATAAATAGTGATACAAGTAAGCTTGCCGATGAAACAAAATAAGCCATCAAATATTTCTGGAGGAGTATACCAGAGTGCTACAGGATGATCTGGATAGGTTGATGTTTGAGAAGTGGCAGATACAGTTTAAAGAGTAGAAATGCAAGGTTTCAATCCTGAAAAAAGAAAATGACCCTTTCACTTGTACAGTGGACCCTCGGTTTTCGTTGATAATTCTTTCCAGAATGCTGCTCAAGTGCCATTACCGAACTAAATTGTTCCCCTAAGGACGAATATAAATTACATTAGTCGTTTCAGACCCCCAAAAATACACTTACAAAAGCACTTACAAAAATACACTTGCATAATTGTTTGAGTTTGGAGCTGTACGAAAACCAAGGGTCCACTGTATACCATAGTACAGTGGACCCCGAGTTTCGGTCTGTCTGAATAACGGTTGTTTCGTGTAAAGGTTGCTTTTTTCGGTCAATGTTTTTCTCGTGTAGCGGTCTTTACTCATGTAGTGGTCCGTACCAGACCTGTCCACCTGCCTGCGCTTGCGCGCCTCACAGGACGCCAGTCTAGCGTTGTTTACACTTGAGTGAACATTATCCAGCGCACTCTTTCAAACATTTCACAATAAATTTGTTGTGTTTATTGCTGGTTTAGTGATTGTCACTGTGAAATAAGTCACCATGGGTCCAAAGAAGCTTCCTAGTGGCACCCCAGTGGTAGCAGGCATGTAGGGAGTGTAGCAGGCATGCAGGGAGTGCAGCAGGCATACAGGGAGTGGGGATTCCCCTTACAAACACTAACCCCTCCCCTTGTCCTCCTTATCTTCCAGATGCCGGCAACTCTTCAATAAAGGTAAATAAATGTGTGTGTGTGTATATATATATATATAATATATATATATATAATATATATATATACAGTGGTACCTCGAGTTACGATATTTTTTCGTTCGAGAATGCTGTCCAAGTGCCATTACCAAACGAATTTATCCCCATAAGGAATAATGTAAAATAGACTAGACCTTTTACACCCCCAAAAATATACTTACAAAAGCATTTAAAAAAATAAACTTACATAAAAGGGCAATTTTGGGGACCATCGTAACTCGAGGTACCACTGTGTATATACAGTGGTCCCTCGGTTTTCGTGCATCTCCAAACTCGAACATTTATGTAAGTGTATTTTCGTAGTGCTGATGCAAGTGTATTTTTGGGGGTCTGAAATACACTAACCTACGTGACATTATTTCTTAAGGAAGTAAATTCGTTCGGTAATGGCACTTGAGCAGCATTCTGGAACGAATTTTCGGCGAAAACCGAGGGACCACTGTATATATATATATATATATATATATATATATATATATATATATATATATATATTGTTTTTAATTATTTAGTATGTGAATATTTTTTTGTGGAATGGATTAATTGTATTTACATTATTTCTTATGGGAAATAAGGGTTCGAATTTCGTAAACTTCGTGTTAAGTAATAGCTCCTGGAACGGATTAATTACGATACTCGGGGGTCCACTGTATAGGGAAGGCCTGAGGACATGAATAAAGTTAATGTTTTAGTGCCCGGAATGTCTACATTGTTTATTTTGGATTCTATTTTTAAATTGAATTTTTTTAAATTTTGGCCAAATTACCGATTTCTATGCACTTTACAGGGTAACTAATAGTTGACTGGGCAGTTTCTTGTGCTCAATCAACAGAACAGAAGCCATAATAGCAAAATAGCTAAGAATTTGGTTGAATGGAGTAATGGAACTGGCTTAAAATAAGACTTACAGTGGGCAAAAATAACCAATGCATGAAATGTGCCAAGACCATAACTTTGCACCTGCATAATTCTGTAAGTTTTCCCTCAAATTTTGCACTTTTGGTGTCATTACCTTCAGAAAAAGATTCTACTCACAGGTTTCTTTTATATGTGGATACTGAGCAATATTAATTGTGGTGGTCTGGACAGTGAAAGGGTTAAGGATAAAATAATTTTGTAATCACCACCACTGTATAACAATAATACGTACTGTATTGTCTTTAATATAATCATTTTGTGAGGATGTTGCAGTTTGCAAGATCATTTCATGTGATATCTGTGCATTTTGGCAAGACATATGTTGAATGAGTCATTATGAATGTGTTTCCTTTTTTTGGATTATGTTACCTTGGTGGAAAACACCAGCAGAAGTAAAAAAAAATCATCAAGGGTGCAGTTAAGCAGCATCTTGCAGGCAAGGTTGCAGAAAGTAAGGATAGGAACTTTTTGTATTCATAATGACAATTCTGTACCATGAGTAATCAACATGCAAAGGTGAACTTGTTAGGATGAAAGTTTTATACAGGAAATAGACTAAAATAATTTTGCATACAGCAGTATATATTAGTACACATGCAACAGTTATAAGGGCACAAAAATGTATACATAAATTAATAAATGCTACATTATGTAGATATAACCTAGAATAACCAACTGAAGTCAAACACTGATTTATTTAAAAAAATAAATAAATAAAAATTGTATTTATAAAAATATTGCAAGCATAGGTGTGGAAGTGTAGACAAAAGTAACATTTTTGCAAAGCTCATTGGTATAAGTCGCCCTAAAAAATTCACCGTCATACATACATACATGCATGCATGCATTACAATCATAAACAGGTGATTGTAACAATGCAGAACAAACCACATGGGGATGGAAATCTTTAACTCTAGATCTTTCTTACTCTTGTGTGTCATCAGGAGCTATGCAATGTTGCAAAAAAAGCAATAGATAGGAGGGGCTGCCACTCGTACCTTTTGCCTTGCCTCAGAGAATTTCCCTTCCTATCTGTTGCTGTCCTTAAACACTGAACAGCTCCTGATGATGCATGAGTGTATGAAAGAGCTAGAGCTAAAGATTTTCATCCCCATGTAGCTTGTTCTAAATATACATACATACATAATATCCACCGCTGTTATGAACTATAAGGACATTGTATCAGAAAACCAAATAAAATGGTTTGTAGGAAAAAAAAATCTTGAAAATTTTCCTAGAATTACTGCATTTTTATAACCAGTGTAGATATGTACAGGATGTGAAAATTTAGATATCCGCGGATGCGGATGATGATGTCTTACTTATTTTGCAGATGCGGATGTATGAAATTGTGCGGATGTTCCGCAGATGCGGATATCCGATACATCACTAAACCATGGGGTAAGTGCTAAACCTGTAAGAGTTATGCAGCACATGGGGAATGGGACAATCAGGTTCAATCCAAGAAAGGGAAGGATAGGTCCACTTCCTTGGATTAGGTGCACCTCAATGGCATAAAAAAATTCATAGCTTGATCGCTATCGCACTCAGCTCACACACTGAGATCCAGGTGTTGATCCCCGATACAAGTGGAAACATTAGGATGCGTTTCCTTAAGACACCTGCTGTCCATGTTCACCTGTCAGTAAAGTAGGTTTCTGAGTGTTAGTTAAGATTTTGTTCAGATTTTTAACCCCGGAGGGTTAGCCACCCAGGATAACCCAAGAAAGTCAGTGCGTCATCAAGGACTGTCTGTCTTATTTCTATTGGGGTCGTTAAATCGTCCCCCAGGATGCAACCCACATCAGTCAACTAACACCCAGGTACCTACTTGCTTGCTAGGTGAATGGAACAACAGGTGTAAGGAAATGCACCCAATGTTTCCACCCTTGCCGGGGATCAAACCACGGACACTCAGCATGTGAAGCGTGTGTTGCATACCAGGCCACCAGTTGACTGGTGTGTTGCATCCTGGGGACAAAATTTACCTAATTTTCCCGAAATGTTCTGCATAACAAAGGGCTTTCTATATAGTAGTATGTCACTGTTGTCAGAAAGGCCTGTATACCTAGTACATGTAATTGTAGAAATCAAAATTAATAATAATAATATCTTGATTTCTATAAGTACATGGCATACAGGCCTAGCTGACATCACTGACATACTACTATATAGAAAGCCGCTTGTTAAGCAGATGCGTTAGCCACTCGGCCCAGGATGCGACCCACACCAGTCGACTAACACCCATGTACCCATTTTTACTGATGGGTGAAAATGGACAACTGTGTAAGGAAACACGCCCAATGTTTCTACCGTTGCCGGGAATCGAACCCGGACCCCTCAGCGTACGAAACGAGAGCTTTTGCCACCAGCCAAAGGATTTCTTTGAAACCGTTTGAGATTTTTCCTACTATCCCATGTGCAATACCTAATTGTTCAATACAGTTTACTTATATGTGTTGTAATTACCTCTTAAGTCATTAAAAAATAAATAATACTAAACTACCTGTAAATTTAATCTGAATAACTCGAAATAAAAAAGTAATTAAATTTTTAAATGTGAATTTTATTGGCACACATAGAATAAGATTGTAAAGCATAATTCACCTTGTGGGAATAACCTCTGGAGTAACCTGGTGAGTGTTTCTTCTACCAGAAAACATTTTTCCCGAAAAAGCCTCAGCAGCTGAGCCATGTTTACTGTATCAGGCTTGTGACACTCCTGTCTCATCTGCAGTGCTTTTCCAGAAATGTTAACTTCTACACATTAACTAATTATTTAAAAAAAAAAACTTATGAAACAATCTTTAATATTATTGTTTTATTGATACACATCAACATAATTTAATAAAGGTAAATAATATATTTATATCCAAAAATAAATTCAATATATCTGCGAACAAAACAAATTTATAAAGTTAATATTATATGCATAGTTAGTAAAAAAGTGTTTTTAACGAAATCGTAAACTTAACCAGAAAAAAAATACTGTATTTCCCATTTTTTCTAAATATTTATGAGTGTCACAAGGTTGTAAAACTTGTCATTCATTTTTCCCATTAAAAATAAAACTATAATACTAATAAAATAAGTTTTTATTTGTATAATAGCACAACAAATTGTCATATGATTATAGTGATGTGTTTATGTTAGTATGAATATACACAAAATAAGGTAGAAGATAATGTTGTAAAGGTGTATGTATGTGTCGTTGGTGTTGGGGGAGTGGGGTGAGAGTGGTGTAGGGGGGGCAGATGTGGAGGTCAGTGTGGCTGTGGTCTTCTTGGTGGGTGTATGTTGCTGCTCCTCGCAGTACACCTTGTGAGAGTCCCCTGTGCAACCATGTCCAGCTCGATGAGGGGCCGCGCCGCTCGCCTTTTATACACTGCGGTGAACCGCACCGTAGCTCCCGCCACAGTGCCCTCTACCCTTAATGCTAGCGCTATTTATGGACTTAACTCGAGATGTTGTGTTCTGCCAGTGGCTTCTCACAATGTAAGTGCTGCTACTTTGTCTTGTCACTGATAACTGGATCATTTCACCAAGGCCCTGTAGTAGGGATAACGGAGCCGGTTACCGTCGTCTGCAGCCAAACTAGTATAGTCCTTCATCGCTTTGCTGGGGTATTTTAGCTTGATTAAATGTGTTCTTCGTGGTTTTTTCGGCTCCCGATGAGAAGAAATGTGCGGAGAGTCATTGAAAGGGGTTGTGTTAAATGCAGTGGCAAGTGCGGTGTGTGACCGCTATGATCAGCTGATGGGGATGATGGAACTTTGCAGACGATGCCCGGTGAGATCTCTGCTTGCCGGAACACTAATGTAACCTACGTCCTAATACTGTTTGGTCAGTTCCATCACGCTGAGTCACATATGTAACATTTATCTTACATATGTCTGGTCAGTTCTGTCACACCGATGAAACAATTTTTACATTTGTCACATCCTCAACCGGGGTCATTAAGATAGTTCAATCTCTTAAATATCTGTTCAAATTCACTTCAAATGGTCACTAATTCAGGTTTTAAATTATCCTCGTCAGCTGCAGTTCAGGGGGTAAGACATCGCTGCTTATATATAGCATCGTTTATGTTCACTAAAACTGATGAAGGGTAAAGTAGCTATATATTATGGTTAAACTAGGTCATTCGTTTAGGAATGTAGAATAAATAGTATTAAATTTGTTGGTGTCAAGTAATCTAATCGCCGCCAAGTGTTTATTATTGGTGTGGCAACATGGAAGACATGGGCAATACTCAGTTAGGTTAAGTACTTCAGTCAGTGGAACCATGGTCTTTCTCTTTCTCTTTCTTTTAAAGGGGCCATGGCTTCAGTTTTGCCCAAGGTACTCTATACTTTTAGTGAATTACAGGAATTTTAGATCAGTATATTTGTAAGCAAACTCTCTTCAGTCTTTCCATAGACTTCAGTGAGTTATCCAGGTGACATGTCGTACACTTTAAAAAAATCCATACACATCATTTAGGTTAGGTAATATTAGGTTAGTGCTTGCTGATATTTTTAATAAGCTTTTATATAGACCTTTTTTCCAGCCTGAAAATAAGACTTCTGACTGATTGACGACATGGGAATGGCAGGGAGATTATTTAAAATTTTGCATTGTCTGGAAAAGATCAGTTGACTGGCCTTTGTCTTTTATTTTTAGATGCCAGGATTTCGGCAGTTCCCATCATGATTGATTCATATTTTGATGAGATGACATTACACAGGATGAAGCATTGTAGAAGAGTATTGCCTTGATGCAACAATGTTTAGTTGTAGCATTTGCAAAGCCTTTGTATTCACCTTAGCAGAGCATTTAAGTGATGCTAAGACAAGACTTAGTCAAATATAATATTTGTTCAGATTTTTAACTCTGAGGGTTAGCCACCCATTAAAATCCAAGAAAGTTGGTGTGCCATTTAGGACTGTCTGTCTTATTTCCTTTGGGGTCCTTTTTAATCTTGTTCCCAGAATGCAACCCACACCAGTAGACTAACATAGCAGGTGTTCGTCTACTGGTGTGGGTCCCTCTGAACGAATCTGCTGAGATTTCTTGCTCATTTCTGTAACTCTGCAAGCTTCTGAGGTGTTGATTGTAACACAAAAGGCCTAGAGCTATTATTCAACTCTCCTACTAGTTGGTTTGCATCTTTTATCTCTTGTTTGCAATTCTTGCATAATAATATATATATATATATATATATATTGTAAATTTAAAGATACATTTTTTCGTTTGTTAATGTAAAAATTTATAATTTTGTACCAAAAGAAAATTAGAAAACTTACCTAGCCTTGTTATAACAAGCACAATTTAATTTAGCCTAATCCAACTAAATATATTTTAGATAAGTTTACAATAATTTAATAATAAACAAACAAAAAGAAATATTTTTTTTTCGTTAGGTTCAGAATGAGTCTTGCAAAATTATTGCATACAAATTTTCGCTTGCGTTTTTCGGTAAGAGCTGTTTAAGCCAAAATTTCAAGTTTTACCTATTCGGCATGACATGTATATAAACATACGTCTATATACAGGGTCCACCTCTTGTGCAAAATGAGGAGTCCCTTAGCCTCAGAGAAGTAAGTGAACCATCTTCTAGGATGAGTCTAAAAGACCCTAGAATCATAGTGGGCACTAGTCTTCTACCACTCCATATACAGTGGCACCCCAGTTTTCGTCCTTAATCCGTTCCAGAAGGTCGGTCAAAATCCGAAATGGACAAAAACCGAAGTAATATTTCCCATAAGAAATAATGTAAAAACAATTAATCCGTTCCAGACACCCAAAAATATTAACAAAAAATAAATTTTATAGAGAATAATTATAATTTTACATACAGAAAACAATGAGAAATATAAATGACTAATTTTAATGGATAAATGAACTATTGCATACCTTTATTGAAGACTTGTTGGCGTATGGAAGAAGGCGAGGGGGGGAGAGAGAGAGGTTATTGTTTGGAAAGGGAATCCCCCTCCATAAGGACTTCAGGTATAAAGCCCTATCTGGGGTTACTTCCCTTCTTTTTTTTACTGGCACTAGGACCAGCTTGAGTCACTGCACCCCTGTCGCACAAAAAGTCTGTCCAGAGAGGCCTGTTTCTGGCGTCTCTTTAAGATTTGCCTAAAATGGGACAAGGCATTGTCATTGAAAGTGTTGTAGACATGGCTTGCAACAGTTTTGTTAGGGTGATAATTCTCTGCAAAACTTTGTAACTCGCTCCACTTCACACACGTCCTTAATCACTGAAGAAGGCACATTTACTTTCTTCACCAGGATGGAACTGAGTGTTGATTTGGACTTCCCATACATCCTGGTGAGCTCGGACATACGTACACCACTTTCTTATTTTGATACAAGCTCTTTCTTGAATTCTATCGTGTTTCTCACCTTCTTTACCAAAGGGCTGGCACTCTGAACTTTCTTTGGCCCCATGGTGGCTTATTTTGTAGTCGCACTCAATAAACAAGCACCAAAAACAATGGATGAACACGGGGAATAGTGTTCACTCGACAAGTGACAGAGGCAGACTGAGTCAGGTACGGTGGTGTCCCGGGCGGGCGGATGCGTGTGATACGGACGATTTCAGAGTCAATGTACAAAACCTGGAGTAAAAATTTGCTGAAAAAAGTGGTCGAAATCCGAATTGTACGATATTTGGACCGGATGAAAACCGGAGTTTTACTGTATACTGTACATATACGTACAAGAGGTCCTCCACATTCGCGAGGGTTAGAGGATTAAAAATCACAAACATGGATACATTAGCACAATATATCAAAGATTATGGATCTCCTCCAGCTCCTCTGAAGCTAGACATGAGCCCATTTCCTCTCTGGATGGCCATGCTGAGGTGTTGGGACATGAAAGTGGCCACCCTTGGGTCCCTGGTAGTATCAGAGTCTGGAACCCAGTTCTTTGAGGAAACGTGTGGCGTTCTTTCCCCATGATCCCAAGGTCTCAGATCTCGCTGGGACAAATTGATACTGATAGCTTATGTCTCTGTACTTGCTGATGTTTTACTCCTCCCTGTGATCTGCAGCACTTCCTTGTTGCTGAACACTGTGATGGATGTAGATGTCAGCCAGTGTCGACATGCAGGTATAGTCCTATGCTACAAGCTTGCCATTCTTCCAAGGATAAATGGTAATGCCATCAGGGCGGTTTGCGGGATTGTGAGTATTGTTGGATGCTAGTGATCGGGGCTCTCTGAGCTGGGCATCCAGCTGTAGCAAGGCTCCTCTTTATGATGTCGTTGACTTCATTGTGTCTTGCATGCCAGCCCTTGGTTTTGGAACAGTTTAGGCCTTGTAGATCATATTGATCGGCTTGCACATTGCCAGGAGGGTCTGTGGGTTAAGACGTGTTCCCATTGCTGAAATGGGAGCTGTTTGGAGGAGGCCCAGAGTGAGGTGCAATCACAGCTTGGAGATGGGCAGTCTCCCTGTTGGATGTTGCAGCCCTGAGCATGTTGGCATGCACCTTTTCAGCAATGGGGCCATCCCAACTCTGTTTTTAGGCCAGTGTTGCACTAGGTTTTGGTGCTGGAGCAGCGAGAATCTTCCATTTGATAATGGCACTGGTGCAGCTAGGATCCTACACGTATATATTTATATAAATATCATAAGCCTTTTCTAAATCCATAAATGCAATGAAAACCTCCCTACATTTATCTAAATATTGTTTACTTGTATGCTTCAATGAAAACACTTGATCTGCACATCACCTACCCTTCCTAAAGTCTCCTTGTTCATCTGCAGTCCTGCTCTGTCTTACCTCTAATTGTTTCAATAATAACCCTACCATACACCTTACCTGGTATACTCTGTAAGCTTATTCCCCTATAATTTTTTAAATATTTTTTTTGTCCCTTTTCCCTTTATATAAAGGAATTATACATGCTCTCTGCCAATCCCAAGGTACCTTCCTCTCTTTCATACATTTTATTGTACAAAAGTACCAACCACTCCAAAACTATCCTCCCTTCTGTTGACATTACTGTCATAAGTAAGTTAGTTTATTCAGATATACACAAATACAGTAACATAGATTATCATACATAGCAGCATGTGTGTAGAGAACCTAGGATAACCCAAAAAAGTCAGTGATTTATTTCCATTGGGGTCCTGACCCCATCAGTTCCGGCTGCTTTATCCCCTTTCATTCTACCCAATGCTTCACGCACCTCCCACACACATGTTATACCTCCCTGACCAATGCATGAAATTACTGCCTTCCTCTCTTCATCAACATTTAACAGTTCCTCAAAATATTCCTGCCATCTTCCCAATACCTCAACTCCCCATATACTAACCCCTATTCTGTTTTTAACTATCAAATCCATTCGTTCCCTAGGCCTTCTTAACCTATTTATCTTGCTCCAAAAAATTTTCTTATTCTTGGCAAAATTTGTTGACAGTGCCTCTCACTATCATTTGCTCCTCTTTTTCACTCCCTCACCACTCTTCACCTCTTGCTCTCCATATACTCCACTCTTCTTATATCACTTCTGCTTTGTAAAAACCTCTCATAAGCGACATTTTTTCTTTTATCATACCCTTTATCTCATCATTCCACCAATTACTCCTCATTCCTCCTGTACCCACCCTCCTATAGCCACAAACTTCTGCTCTGCATTCTAACACTGCCTTTTTAAACTATCTCACTCCTCTTCAACCCCCACACTATCTATACTCTCATTAGCCCACCTTTCTGTCAATAGTTGCTTATATCTCACCCTAAATTCCTCCTCCATTAGTTTATAAACTTTCACCTCTCTTGGTGTTGCTGTTTTCCTTTTGCCCCATTTACCTCTTACTCTAACTGTAGCTACAACTAAATAATGATTCGACATTTGTTGCCCCTCTATAAACATGCACATCCTGAAGTCTACCCATCAACTTTTTATCAACTAATACATAATCTAACAAACTACTTTCATTACATCTACATCATATCTTGTATACGTTTATCCTCTTTTCTTAAAATATTATTACGTACTTAATCCAGATCTCTTTCATACATGTTCAATTAAGCCCATTATTATTTTCCCCTGGCACCCCTAACTTCCCATCTACTCCCTCTACAACAGTTTTACCCACTTTAGCATTTAGGTCCCCCACCACAGGTGTACTCTCACTTGATTCAAAACTCCTCACACACTCTCTCAAAATCTTTCTTCTACACTTCCCTCTTCTCCAGGTGCATAAACACTTACTATAACCCACTTTTAAATCCCCCCCCTTTTTTCCCCAAAAACCCTTTTTGAATTTATAACATTTATTTTCCCCTTTTTTTCCTGTCGCTGACCCTTTCCCAACATTATTGCTACTCCATCCTTATCTCTAACTCTATTAGAAACTCCTGACCTAATCTCATTTATTTCTCCCCACTGAAATTCTCCTACCCTCTTCAGCTTTGTTTCACTTAGAGCCAGGACACCCAGCTTCTTTTCATTCATAACATCCACAATTGTATCTTTCTTTATCATCCGCACTACATCCACACACATTCAAACATCCCAACTTAAAGGTTTTTATTTTTAGTATACTGTATGGGGAAAAGGGGGTTAATAGCCCATTGCTCCTGGTATTTTAGTTGACTTTTACAACATACATGGCTTACATGGGAAAAATTCTTATTCCACTTCCTCATTGATATGAAAAGAAAATAATAAGAACCAGAATTATTATGAAAAAACAAAAAACTCAGTGTGTATACATAAATGTGTACATGCATGTGTAGTGTGACCTAATTGTAAGTAAAAGTAACAAGATATACACAGCTGTTATTTTGTGTGTTTGAGACAAAAAGAAACATCAGCACTCCTACCATCATGTAAAACAAATACTATAGGTTTCTGTCACTCATTTGGCAGGACAGTAGTACCTCCCCCGGGAGTTGCTTCCCACCAACTTACTACTTTTAATATAAATATATATATATATATATATATATATATATATATATAATTTTTTGTGTAAAATTTTGATTGT
>WNWK01024606.1:0-29516 GCA_009830355.1 Cherax destructor
CACTCTTCCCACCCTTGTACCTTCTGCCAGTGACGCTTTGTCACCCCAGGTGCTGCGACGTCCTCATTTCTTTTTCATCCCCTTTTGCTTCGGGCCCCCCTTTTTCTGCATCCTATTTTGAATAAGGTGATATGGTTTTGGATTGCCCACCTTCCTCAGGTCTGACCGCCCACAATACATACAAAACCCCCCCAAAAGACAACCTACTGACAACAGTTCGTCGATGACCGCTAAAAAAGACCTAATACTACTCCTTTTGCATACCCAAAAATTTTACAAAGGGAAAAAAATTTTTTTTCTTTACAAAACACTCAAACTGTTTATATTTCAGATCATGGAATTAAAAAAAACCTTTTTACGGCTTTTTGGGGAAAAATATCCTGCCATGCTCTTCGAAGGGAGTGGTGTCGTAACAGACAGAATGCAGAACAAGCTCATGCCTTCCAATCACTTCCATAGATAACATACCAGTCCCCGTTCGTAAGCACAATATTTTTTAATTTTGCCTGGTATGGTGGTCTTACCGAAACCATTGTACAAGTGATTTTTTTTCTTGGTGATGTTTTTTTAACAAAAACCCCCTTTCAGAACCTCCCTTTTTTTAAAGGTAGATTATACATCCTGCCTGCTCATGGGCGGAGGTTTTTTTCCTATTAACATCGCTTGTTTAACCTTGGGTTGCCGTGAACTTCCACCCTTTGTATATTTGCAGGCCATCGCCTGGGGAAAGGTTCGTAAAGTATTTCCCCCCCCCAACAGTGTCGTAATTGCTTTTTTTGGGGCCCCGCAAACTCTGAAAAGATCTGCGGTGGAATGCCCGGTCTTGAGTGCAGCAGTCTTTCCCCCCCCATTTTCAGTTTTTTTCCCCTCTTGGCTCAATTGCAAGGAACCTCATCCTTTTTTTTCATGCCAATGTCAGGTCTATCGTAATGAACGAGAATCCGATACCCCCTTTTAAAGGTTCTCGCACATCTTTCATGGGAGCAGATTTGCATCTCCTCCTTTTTCATTCCACCCTAGTCTTTCCAAGCTGGATTAGGGAAACCAAGCTATTCTGCGGCCTTTCCCCCCAAATCTTTCGTAAACCCCTTC
The DNA here is from genome assembly GCA_009830355.1 of Cherax destructor. Lineage (NCBI taxonomy): Eukaryota > Metazoa > Arthropoda > Malacostraca > Decapoda > Parastacidae > Cherax > Cherax destructor. Next base: position 1,093 of record WNWK01024606.1, read on the forward strand.
CCATCCCCAAAAGGGCTCCGTTTATGCCTTGGTCCCTTTTTGTTCACCCCCCGTTGAAAGCCTCTATGCAGGAGCGAATTTTCCCTTTCCCCCGGCTGATGTCGGTCTATTTTCTTCGTTTTTTTTCCCGCTCATGATCTTGGGGTTTTCCCCTTTCCAATACAAAAGGTTAATCTCAGACATTAGTAGGAACCCACGTTTGTTCGACGCCCTTGCCACCCACCATTTTCTTTGTTTACTACTGTGGTTTAGCGCTTCTATTTGATTAAAAAAAATTTCCCCCCAGTTGCCTCCCTTTGTTCATTTAGCACCCCTGTCTTTTCCCCTTTCCCCCCTTGGGGGAAAGTTGGGAAAACATGTCTGCCCCCACTTCCAGGGTCAAAGCTTTTTACACCTGCTGCCCTCTCTTTTTTCAAGCCTGGTCACATGTCATGACATTGTTTTTTACAGAGGTTCAAATTTTTGGGGTTTTTGGGGGTTAAAATTTTGCCTGATGAAGTTGTCCGGGGCCACTTGTTGGACTCAGCAGTGTTTTATTGCTTTTTAGCTTTCAAAACCCTTTTCGTATTAATTATGTCTCCTTGAATAGATCATTTTTTTTCCCCCTCAGTGTTTTTACAAGCCATTAAACAATTCGACCCCCCTCATCAATTAGTCCTTTTTCCCCAAAAAATGGTTGTGTTAAGCTAGCAAGAATAACGATGTTTTTTTCTGCTGGGTCCCTGGTCCGGGTGGCGTGGCAATGAGCAGGTGGATGCTGCTTTGGTCAGCTTGATGACCCCCCCTTTTTTATGGGGTATTCCGTACAAGGATTTTTTTCCAGTCATCCCCCCATCTCCACAGCCATTCAAAAAGGTGGACAGGAAACGCGTAACAAATTGCGCTCTATTAAACCACTTTTTGGTTTTTGGGCCAAAAAACCACCGTTGCCGTTCTTTGGGAGACTGCCTCTCCCGACTCTGATTGGTCATAAAAACCCCTTTCCCATAGGTATTTATGGACCCGACGCCTTGTTCCTTTCAGTGAAGCTTTAAAGGGCCTATTTCGGTTTTCCCTTTCCCCTTTTTAATTGTTCGATTTATCGCGAGCTCACAGGATTTAAACCCCCAAAGTCCCGTACCACTTTTTTTCTTTTTACTTGCAGACGATAAACCTTTTACTCCCAAGCACTTTTTTACTTTTTGTTTTGGGGGGCCTTTTATATGAACTTTGAAAATAGCCCAGAGTCCCTTCCATCCCCTTTTTTTTTCCCCCCTTTTATCCTTTTTCCCAACCCAGCAGATTGTAACCCACTACTTACTACCCTGCAACGCTGTACGACCCTTGTTGGTTTAGCACTTTCTTTGATTATAATAATAATCCTCCTTTCCTATTCCTCCTCTCCCCATTCCTCCCCTTTCCCCCTTTTCTTTTTTAACCCCTTTGGGGGTTTTCCTCAGGCATTCGGGGTTTCCCGTTATGTAAAAGGGGGGTCCACCCCATTCCATTGGGGTTTTTGGTGGAAAATTTAAGGGTTTTTAAAATTTTTGGGTTTTTTGAGACCCCAACCTTCCGAAACTAGGAAAGGGGTTGGGGGTCTTTGGGGAGGGTTTTATCTCTGGGGCCCCCCCAGGTTTTAGGAGGTAGGGGCCCCGGGGGGGGCTTTGTGGCACGTTAACTTCCGCCCTCTCTTTTTTTAAAAGGGGGGCTTGGTGGATGTGGTTGCTATCCGGGGTTGCTGGTTTATCATGGGGGGTAGGGATGGCAGGGGTTTCCCCTCCTTTCTTCACTACTGGCTGGATGAGGTCCTCTTGGGGGGGGGATTTTTTGGCGTTTCTTTCCCCCTTAGGGGTACCCCCTATGTTCCCCCCTTTTTTTTTTTGTTTTTTTTTTTAACCCTTCAGTGTTGAAACCCTTGTATATTGTCTTTTATTTTTAAATGTTAAAATATAATTCTTACTTTTAGTTTTTTTAATTTTTAAGTCTGTCCAAATTCATATTGGGCTTTTTTGTACATCTATTGTAATCTCATAAACCAATTTTAAACTTTTTATCATGTCCCAATAAACTAATATTATTATTATTATTATTATTATTTTATTTTATTATTATTATTTTTTATTATTTTTTTATTATTATTATTAAACTTGCTCATAGTGTCTAAAAATTTTTAAAAAAAAAAAAAAAAAAATAAAATGTTTTCGGGGGCCCAGACTTTTCCCAACTGCCTCCCAGCATACATAAGGGAGATTACCAATCCCCCCTTTGCTTCGGGGCACGGGGGGGGCCCCTTTGTCGGTGCCTGCCAGCCAGGTTGGTTCTTTTTTGGGGACGCGTGGCCAGAAAAAAACGGCCTGGTTGATCGGCTCTGATCCAACATGAGGCCTGGTCAGGGACCGGGCCGCAGGGGCGTTGACCCCGGAACTCCCCCCAGATAAACCCGGTTTAATAAAATTAAAATTTTTTTTCCCAAAAGGAAAAAAAACCCAAAAAATTACAAAATTTTGGGGGGGGAAACTTACGGAATTATGCTTTCAGAAGTGTCTCAGCGATATTTATGCTTCGGCGTTTTTCCCCCACATTCCCCCCTATTTTGGGGATTTCTTTGCTCCCTGCCCAAATTCTAGATTTTTTATAATTTTTTTTTCTATCGATTAGCAAAAAACCCCCCTTTTCCCCCTTTTTCAATCCCAAAAAAAAGTGATCAGAATGTACTAATTTGGCCAATTTCACACAAAATTCAAGAAAGGCCAATTTCAAAATAGGGGCAGAATAAAAAATCAGACATTCCGGCATTAAAATAAAAATTTTCTCTGTTCATTAGTCATGTCTCCCCCCCCTGTTGTATTACACTTGTTTTTTTTTAAAAATTTTTTTTCCCCGGGGGAACTCTCCCAGGTATCCCCAGGTCTACAAAAAAATAGAATTTTACTGTTATTCAACTACTCCATAATTGTAAATATTGTATAAATAATACCCAGTACATTCGTGAATCCCGATGAGATCCAGGAGTTGATGTTTTTTTTGGGCCGGGCGTGTTTTGTTTACTTTGAACATCGTCAAAAATTGAAAAATTTTTGCTAATTTAAACTCACTTTCAAGCTATTTTTTGTCTTAAACCTTTCCCGGGAATCATCTCCAATATAACTCATTCTATCAGAATAGGGGAAAAACCCAAAAACCCCATGAAAATACACTGCAAAATCGTAGTTTTACCCAAAAACATAGTCACATTTTTTTTCCTCATGTACTGCTTGCTGGGGGATTTATTTTTTTTACTTGCCCCTGACCACTCAGACACATTCTTCATATGTAGGCCTACCAACTTTCTCCCCAAGTTTGGGGAAGCGTAGAATTTTGGCGAATGTTACGGTTTAGGTTCACATAACTTAAATAAAAAGTCTTGGCTCCTAAAGGGAAAAGGGGGGATTTTTAATTGAAAAAGCAACCATTGGGAAAAGCTTGCATCTTCACATTAAAGGGGGGAATATTAATTAGTCAAAAATTTATTATAAGGAAAAAACAAAAAATACTCACCTATACAAAAATATAATACTGCTGCCCGGCCTTTTTGGGGCTGTGGCTCAGTCGGGTTTAAAGGGGGAAAAAAGAAAAAAAAGAGAAACGCACATTTTAAAGTTATATTTCACAATGCTTGTAAAGTATACAATATTTTGTTGTTGTTCCATTGTTGGCAGATATAATTTTTTTCCCCAAATAAAAACCCAACATATAATTGTCCAGGGAGAAGCAATCCGTGTCTAGATCTAAACCAAAATTTTAAAGGGGGCCCCGACTTTGTGGGGATTAAAGCCAATCGAATTGGGAAGGGGATATCTTTTGGGGAAACATAGGAATGCAAGGAATGAGACAGCTTCCCCTTTGAAATTTCCCCCAAGATTGTTGCTTCACGGGTTGTCTTAATTTTTACTCAAGCCTGTGCCGTTTCAAAGCTTGGTTGATATTTCCAACATGATAATTGGCATGCCCTTTTCCGGGGAAAAAAAAGCATTGTAATTGCGTGATTTCCCCAAAAAAGGCGGGTTTTTGGGGGGGTCTGCGTTTTTTTACGTCTTTCAGCCACTTCCCGCCTGTTGGGGTTCATTCTGTTGGGGGAAAGGCAGATCTGAAGCTGCAGAACGTGATCGCCGTGTGCAACCGTGCATCCCAAGTCTGGCTGCATCTCTGCTGCTTCCTCGGCCGTATTTGAGCCATTCTTTTTCTGTTTCGCTCGTTTGTGATCTTTTGTTTTTCCCCTTTGTTTGATTTGCAATTACTGTCACACGTTTTTGGGGGTCAACGACCTAAGTTTGATCTTCCTTTTTTTTTTTGGATGAACTAAAGCAGATCGACTGCACTGAAAAAGAAGAAAGAAAGTTAAAAAAAAAAAAAAAATTTTAAAAATGAAAAATTTTAACAACCAATCACAAGTCAATTCCACCCCAACTGCACGAAAAAAAAGAACAACATTTTAAAAAAAAAAAAAAGAAAAAAATGAAAAAAAAAAAAAAAAAACTATACTATTAAATGAATGCTAGGGTAAATGGTATATAAAAACACGTGTCAAAATTTCAAAGCAATCGGTGAAGAACTTTGGGGGATTTAAGATTTCGAACAAACGAACATTTACATTTTTATTTTTTTAGAAGATTAATTAATAGAACATATACAACCTACAATCTACTTGCACAACATCACCCTTTTTCCCCCCCAAATTTGCTCACTAAAAACCACTAGTGAGTAAACCTATTCAAGGGGGCTCCTTGATGGGGTGAAGAGGCCTTTCAAAAAATTTTGATCCTTTGGTCTCCTGGTGGCTAAAGCCCCCCAAATGGGGGTCTGGGTTTGATTTCCCAAAAAGGGGGGGGAAACTTTTGGGGTGTTTCTTTACACCAAATTGTCTATTTTCCCCCTCAGTAAAGTGGGTACCGGGTATTAGCGACTGGTGTGGGTCGCATCCGGGGGCACAGACCTAATTTGCCTGAAATGCTAGCAAAACAAGGGGGGTTTCTATATAGAGTATGTCATTGATGTCAGCTAGGGCCCGTACACCTTTTTCATGACTTGTGAAAAAAAAATTTTTTAAATTTCCATTGCCTCCTTTCCCTATCCCATCCTCCCCATTCCCCCTTTTTTTTTCCCCCCCAACCCCCCCTTTTCCCCATCCCCGTTGTAGTCGGGGGCCTCCCCCGGCATTATGGTTTCAAGGGGGAAGTGTGCCGGGGTTCATCCCACTCCATGAGGTTCCTGGGGGGGTGTAGTTTTCCGTGGAATCTGGATTACTGGAGGGCCTGCCCTTCCCGGATTTCGGGAGAAGTAGGCGGGGTGTCCTGCAGGAAAGGGTATATCCTAGAGGCCCTGGTTCTGGGGGGGTGGCACCCAAAAGGGGGTTTTTTTTTAGGGGGGGTTTTTCCGACCCCCCTCATTTTTGCCACCGGGTGGTTCAGAGATGTAAGGTTGCTATCCCAGTGCGCTGGTTTACTGGCGTGACAGGAAATTGGAGGGGTTTCCATCTGCCCCTCTCATGGCCCAAATTTCCCTACGGATGAAAGGGGAACTTATGGCTTTTTTCATGCCTTTTGATTGTACCCCCCTGCTGCCCCCCCTTTTTCCCCAAAAATAATAAAAAAAAAGAAGTCCCATCATCGGGAGTCTTCGTTCCATGAAAACCCCTCCTCCCCCGGGGGCCCCCTTTTTTTTGTTACCACATCCTGTTCTGACCCGGCTTCTTTTTGGGGACCATTTCAGATTTTTTCCCCCCCCTGCCCTTTTTTTGGGGTAATGCTGGGATGCTTTGTCACCCGTTCCAGGTGCTGGGGCCCCCGGGGCCCCTGAATAGGGGGTTTTTCCCCCGGACCCCCACCTACCCCGGGGGGGGGCCCCGCTCACAGTACTATGCCTAAACTTTCCAGACCATTTACTGATGACGATTCTTCGATGTCTTTTTTTCTACCCAGAGATGACCTACTTGACACCCTTTTCCCTTTTTCGAACCATGTTTAAATATGCAGTGGCCCCTAAATTTTTTTTTACAACCAACATATCCAACTGATTATCTTTCTGACCATAGTATTGGAAAAACTTTTTTAAAACATTACCCAAAAAAATATCCTTTTTTTTCCCTTTTTAAAAAGCCCGAATTTAGAATGCAAAAAAAATTCATGATCTTTCCCATATTACTTCCATTGATAACATTTCAATCACAGTTCACAAACACACTACCTGTTCTTGCAGTTTTGGGGGGGGTTTTTTCCCCTTCCATTGAAAGAGAATATTCTGTCTTGCAGTGATGATTTTTTGAAACTTAACCCTTCAGGGCCTTTCTATTCTCAAAGTGGATACATATGTCCTGCCCGCCCCGGGGGGGGGGTGTTTTCAATAACACCCCCGAAACCCCTTTGACTGCCATGAGCCCCCGTCCTTTTTTTTTATCATGGACTATCGCCTGGGGACCCAAAGGGCCCCCCCCCCCTAACAGAGTCGAAATTGCTGGTGTTTTGAACCCCCGCTAAATACTGCATTTCTGGTGGGGGCCCCCGTCTACATTCCCCCAGATCATGCTGATACAGCTTGCAAACTTCCCCCCTTGTCCAATTGCAAAAGCCATCCTTTTTTTTTCCCCCCGTTGTGGTCTATCATAATGAACAAGAAATCAGTTGTCTTAAAAAAAGGGGGTTTTTTATGTTAAAAGGTGCCTGGCCTCCCAGGGGGAAATTTTTCCCCCTATCCCTTAATCGCAAGTTGCTGGGGGACCTCCAACTTTGGCAGTCCTTCACCTACCAGCTCCCGTTTTTTGGGGGCAACCCCATCTCTAATTTTTTTTTTTTCCCCCCCCTGAAACCCCCCCATTTTCCCTTTAAATACCCTACCACTTTCTTTCGCCTACTAGGTTCTCAGTTAAAGACCTCGCACGCCCGCATTTTCTTCGTACTTATCACCTGGGGAAAGGGGAAAAATTTTTCATAAAATCAAGTCTCTTCACATTCCTCCAGTGCTTCAAAATTTTTCCCCCCCGTTTTTTCTTCGGCCTAGTGCCTGTTTTCACCCCCCTTTTTAACCTACACAAAGGTGGAGATTCACCCCCCATGTTGTCCCTTTTTTCCTGTTCCCCCCCCAAAAACCCTTTTCCCCGTTACCTTCTAATGTCCTTCCTCTCCTGTTCCCCCCCAAAAAATCTTCTGTCCCTGCAAAAAAGCTCATAAAAATTTTTCCCAAATTTCTTCCTTTTTTTAAAATTTCAATCCGCTCCCCTTCCCTTTGGGCCCCTTTGGGGTTTTTATAATTCTCCCTCTTTTCTTCTCCCCTGTTCAAACTGGTTTTTGGGTCTTTTTTATCCACTGAGACATTGACACTATCTCCGACTATATTGCAGAAACGAAACCCTTGATGGACACTGGCGTGCCTCCTTCACCCCTTTTTTTTTATTTCATGACCCTGCAAAAATCTTTTCCTTCAAGTTCTCATTTTCCCTTTCCCCACTTTTCCGTTTCCCCCACACATTGTCTTCACTGATCCTAATAGCCCAAAAAATTTTTTCGTTTCATATTATTGGCATACCGTCTTTGTGAACAATGACTTATTTACAATGGAATATTGTGGGGCCCGGTAATGAGGGGGAGCCCAGGTGTTGCCCCCCAGTTTTTTTTTTTTGGTTAGAAGAGCCCAAACCCCAGCCCTTTTCGTCCCATTTGGGCTGTGTGCTGTGCATTCTTCGTCCCCTTCTTGATGAATCATTTAATGATAGTGCACTTCTTGTGCACATTGGTATCCATATCAACAGGTCTTTCCTTTTTCTCTCTGCAGCCCTTATTTATTTTACAGATGGTATACAGTTTTCTCTCTTTTTTTTCTCTACATTTGATATTATTTGAAAAAGTAATAAAAAAAAAGTTTGTATTGTTGGTTTTTTGAAAAAAGTTTTAAACAATATAATGATAATGTTTGTGCGGTTACGTTGCATACAAATGTTTTATGTACATTTTTCCCCTTTGGGGGCAACCACATAAGTTACCTGAAAAATAAAAAAGTGGAAAAAAAAAAAAACCTTTGAATAGGGGTAAAAAAAAGTTTTAATTTAGTGGCCCGAGCTGCTGCCATACATGGCTATTTCTGCCAACTTTCCACCTCATTCTGGTAAGTACTGATTAAAAAAAATTTTTTTAAAGGGGTTAAAACAATCAGAAAAAACAACTTTTTTAAAAAAACTTTTTTTTTTGAATATTTTGGGCAGGAAGACAGTTTAAAGAATTCTTGTAAGTCAAAGGGTTAACAGAAAAGACAGATTGGGGCACAAAAAACATTAATTTAAACTCAGAATTGTAGAGAAGTGAACAAAAAAAAATTTTTGAACATTAATAAGTTGATTTTGGCAAACACAAGAAAAAACTCTTTAAACTAGATTATCTATCTATATAGACTATGAACATTTAAAAAAACTTCGGGGTAAATTTTTCATATGCAGAGGGGGCATCTCTCAGGGGGGAAAAAAATTGATGCAATCAAAACATGCTGGGGGTTTAGGAGGATCTAATTTTTTATTTACAAATGATAAAAGGGGTTTCTATTACTTGTATGAAAGGAATAACAATTTTGGTTGTTCGTCTGACTGAGTTAGAGGTGGGGGTTTAAAACATCAGGGGGATTGTCAGAGTCTGTCTCATTTGTCGGTTGTCAGGGCCCTCATCCTTTGATACAATTTCATATGATCAAATTTTTTCCCCTTATATGCCCCATACTGATTTCTCTAACTTTATACTTATTGTACATTTTCAACTACCGATATGGACCAAAAAACTTTTGATCGTTGGGATTGGATGTTTTTTAAAAAATTATTTCCCCCCCTTTTGGAAAGGACACTTTGGGTGTAATTTTTGTATTTCATTGGTCTTTGAGCTATGACAGCACCTATGCCAATTGAGATAGCATCAGTTGTAAAAGGGGGTTGAAAATAAAAATTTTAAAATTGGGGATGGGTTTTTTTTTTAAATTTAAAAGGCCTTTTTAATGGAAGGCCCAAAACAAAGGGGCTTTTCTTGAAAACCCCAATTAAAGGGGCTGCTATTGAAAAAAAAATTTGCAATGAATGATCTAAAAAACCCTGCCCACAAAAAACGGAAAATTTTGGGGGGAAAAGGAAAATTTTACTATTTTTATCAGCAACCCCCCCTTTTTGGAGTGACTATGATCGAAACTTATTTTGATCTGAAATATTGGCATTTTCAGTTTGATTTTTTAAACTTTTAAAGGGGCCGTACCACACGTCTTTAAAAAGTTTTTTATGTTTTTTTGCATGGCAGTAAACTAAGACCCCCTGAGACCCCTAAGGCCTTGAAAGATATTAGTCATAAGCCCAAAAGGGATTGGCGATGAGATAAAGGGCCATTCTGAAAAAATGATAATGACCGGGGGGGTTTTAAAGAAAAGGGTTAGTTTTTGGCGTCTGGGGAAAAAGGGACCCCCCAAAACCCCTTTAACAAGTCCGGGGTAAAAAGATTTTATCAATGATATTACAAGAGGTCCCCGTGTGGGAAGAGGGGCAATCTGAAAAGTTTTCCAAGTTCCAAAAACAGTCACTGGACGCCAAGTACCGCCCCTTTTTGGGGAAGGACAAGGATGCATTCCAGGGGAATGATTTTGGGGGAATAAACACCATCATCAAGCATCTTATTGATCCCTTTTGTGACAGAACCCCTTGGGAAAGAGGTATTCTGTATACAGGTGCATAAAAGGTATAGTACCAGGTTAAAATGAATAGATGGGAAAAGGGGTTTTAATACCCATCTCTCTTGGTAAGACAATGTTAACGATGCAACAAACCGCAACCCTCGTCTGGGAACCCCGGGGGGAGCTGTTTTTTCCTTTTCTGGTGGATGGGTTTATCCCCCGGAGTGGATTGATCTATGGAGTGGATGGGCCCTTTCCCCCCCTTTTAGCACCACCCACCGTCAGGTGACAACCTTCCTCTACACGCACAGGGTAAGGGAGGGGCAAGGTCAAAAAGGATTCACTCTGAAAGGGAACCTGTGACCAGAAGTGTTAAAGGGGAAAAAAAGGATCTTATTATCTCTTACAACATGCAAGATGGTTTTAACAAACCCCCTTTACCTTACAAGAATCGCTGTCAACTAAAATGTTATCACCATCTGGGGGAAAAAAAATATTGATGCCAAAGATCCTTTGGGCTTAAGGTTTTTAGGGTCTTTTTTTAAATTTTCTTCTATAGCAGCTCCTCTAACGGGGGTTGCTTAAGAAAATGCCCCTTTCTTTTTTGGGTTCCAAAAGAAAGAGCCTTCCAAATTTTTAAAAAACACCTAACATCTGCCCCTTTTTTTTCCCCCGTTTTTTTTAACCCCTTTTTTCTGACAACTGATTCATCTAAATTTTGGGTATGTGCTGTCGCCCCCAAAAAACCCCAAAAGAAAAAACAATGCAGTTGCTTTTTCTGAGCCTTCCCAAAGGGTGAACAAATTTTTTCCCCTTTAAATTTAGCAAGAAGCCTTAGCAATAGGGGGTCAAAAACATTTTGAGACAAAATGTACCCTTTTCATGCTTGACAGATCATGCCCCGATTTTTTTTCCCCAAAAAAAACAACCTACGGGGAAAATTGAGATGGTTTTTGACTACCGAGTTAAAACCCCCCCTTTTTAACACTTGCCGGGAAAAACAAATGTAGCGCAGATGCTTTCCGTGACATGTTAGTATTGAAATTGCAGATCCTCCATTTAGTGCCAAGGATATAAAGAATGCTCAAAGAACAGATCCCCTGGGTCTTGGGGTTTTTTTTTCCCCGCTACAGGAAGATCAAACTCCGGGAACCCCCCAGTACCCATCAGTGAATGCATAAACCCAAAAAGTTACTGTATCCACAGCCGAGCTAAGTACTCCCCAGCAAAAAGGGTATCCAGTTAGTAATTCCACAGTCATAGTGAATGGCCCCATTTGTTCATGATGTACCAGGTGTTACACCTGGATGGATGCTGAAAACAAGCCAGACTGAAATACTTTTTTGCTTTGGATGGCAACTGATATCTCTGGAGAAAAAATGAGGTCCATGCAGATGGGTAATGTTAATGGTCCCAACCCCAAATTGGGGTAACCCCCCTACTAGTAAATTTTAAAGAGTTACTAGACTTTTTAACTTATGGTATGTTTTTAGCCCCTTTCATAAAAATTGTGTTATTTATTGAGATAAGACTCCCCAGACGTAGCTAAAAGTTTAAGGAATGTATGATCTGCAGGCATACAACTTTAAGCCCCTAGTGACAGATAAGGGGGGGAAAACTGAATGAGTTTAAAAAAAATTTTTGTACAAGACCCAAAATTTTTTTCCCTACTATTTTGTAGAAACGGAAAGAACTAATAAGAAAGTTTTTGATGTAAAAAACCTATAAACCCCAAAAAGAACCTGGGATGAAGTTATACCCGATTTCAGTTTTGAAAAAATTCCCCTTTTAAAAAAGTTTATAGGTGATACCCCACATTACACATTGTATAATGAGAAAAATTTACCATACAATTTTTATATTATGAACTGAAACCAATTTAAAAACCCCCTGATGATTTCAAAAAACCCCCATACCAATTTAGACAAGGTGTTTTTAGAAGAACCGAGAAACACTTCAAAATCAAAAAGAATTTACAAGAGTCACTAATACTAAAGCATGCCCAAACCCAAAAATTTAAAAAGTAGGTTCAAGAATTATGCTGACAAATTTTTAATAAAAAATCTGAATCCAAGCTGATCAAAAGTTTGTTGGTCCATATAAAAGGAAATGTCCATGGCAATAAGTATAAAGTTAGAGAAATCAGTATGGGTCAGTAAAAGGGGTCTTTTTAGATCATATGGGTTAGTATGAAATTGAGGAGGGGGTCCCTGACAACCCAAATGAGCCAGACTTGACAACCCCCGTGCTGTACCCCCTTTTTCCTCTAACAACGTCAGACGAACAACCTGAACATTTTTCCCTTTTGGGCCAATAAAAAAAAAGGGGAAAAAACCTTAATACATTTTTAAAAAAAATTTTAGATCCTCCTCAACCACAGCATTTTTAGCCATTGCATCAGATTTTGATCCCCTAGAAAAAAAACCACTCTGCATTTAAAAATCCCCCCTAGCAGAGGGGGGGTTTAAAAATGTTAAAAAACCTATTAGATAGATAATCTAGTTTAAGAGAGTTTTTCAACAGTGTGTTTACCAAAAAACTTATTAATGTTCAAAAAATTTTTTTTTTGGTTTTTTCACGTTCTCTACAATTCTGAGATTTCAGTTAATGGCTTGTGGGGCACCAAGTCTGTTTTTAAAAAACCCTTTTACTGTAAAAACCCCCTTTTGGGGAAAAGTGTCTTCCTGTCCTTTTAAAAAAAAAAAAATCTTATAAAAAAGTTAAGTTTAATTTTCGATTGTTTTAACCCCCCAAAAAATTTTTTTTCAATCAGTACTTCCCCAGATATGGGGGAAAATTGGCGAAAATAAGCAATGTATGGCAACAGCGGGGGGAAAGCCGCTCATTCGGTAAACTTTTTTTTCCCCCCCATTCAAAGGGTTTTTTCCCCTATTTTTTTTTTTTAGGTAACTTATTTTCCGGAAAAAGAAAAGGTGCTTTTTCATATATAAATTTTTTTTTGAACACAATAACCGGAAAATTTTCATTATATTGTTTAAAAAACTTTTTTCACAAACCAACAATAAAATTTTTTTTTTTTACTATTTTTCCCCTTTAAAATAAAAAATAGTCACTGGACATGTTCGAAGTTTTTTGGGGAAATTTTTTGAAACGGGTTTTATGCACAGTGGTTTTTTTTCATTCCTCACATATAAAACGAGTGTCTTTTGCTTTTTTTTGGGGTTTTTTTTTTTTTTTGTATGGTCACAGACAAAACACTCTTCTAAGCAGTTTTTTTAAAGTAGTAGCAGGCAGTTTGTTAGGGGGGGTTTTCCCCGGGGTTTTTTGGGCGTTTGGGTCTTTATTCCCCTTCCCCTTTCCCTTTCCCTTTCCCCTTTTTTCCTTCCTTCCTTCTTACATACCTTCCTTCCTTCCTACCTACCTTCCTTTCATTTCATCCTTCCTTCCTTCTGGTTTCTGCATACCATATTAGCAAACTTATTTTAGGACTTTGCCTCATTGTAAGCTGCACGCTGAGCAAGCACTGTTGACACCCGACACTCTGAGACACTTCTCTCAGACTTACAAGTGGCTATGAGACATAATTTCTATGTTATCCTGGACTTCCTAAGCTATAAGCCCCCTCCAAACACCACGTGCAGGAAGATTCTCAATCTGCAAATTGAGTGGTATTAGTGTGCTTGTATTAACTCAGAATCCCCAGTCAAGGTATATCTATCCAAGCAATATCTAACAGTAAGAGACACAAGCAGACTTGTACTTAGAGACATTACTGGTACATACCAATACAAAAGCGTCCGTCCTTAAGACCCACACAGTCATTCACTAACGTTTCCTCAGAAAACTGGCCAGATACTGAGAGAAAGAAAGTCTGAATCTTCTATAATAGGTCTGGATATGGAAGAGATATCCGCCGACGCGGGATCTACTCCTCAGGGCCCCAGGACAGATGGAAGTCACGTGGGGGATGGTGCTTTATTCGCAGCGGTTGTTCACTCTCCTTGAAGTCTGATCTTGTAGATGAATGATTAGAGAACCGACGGTTGTTAAATTAGACACATATGCAACACTTGGGTATCTTTATTGAAGGAAACGTTTAGCCACACAGTGGCTAATCAGTCAATACAAAGTAGAAAGTAGTAATAGGGGAGGGAGTTTGAGGTAATCAGTCCCTCGGCCTGGAGTGATGTGTTCAGTCCATCAATCTTGAATTAAATACAGCATAAGACAAATAGAAGTTGCTTGCCTACTGTGAACCAGGGTGAGATGAAGCAGGAGGAGGCGGGGTCATAGTGGTATCATCCACTAGTCGAGGTAGGTCCTTGTCCAAAGGTTTGGACAAATGTTGAAGAATCCGTTTGTATCAAGATCCCAAGAAGTTGCTGTGTCAGACAGGATGTAGATGAATGGTTCAGAGAACCGACAAATTGTTAAATTAGACACATATGCAACACTTGGGTATCTTTATTGAGGAAACGTTTCGCCACACAGTGGCTTCATCAGTCAATACAAAGTAGAAAGTAGTAATAAGGAGGTTTGAGGTAATCAGTCCCTCGCCAGTCGATGTGTTCAGTCCATAATCTTGAATTAAATACAGCATAAGGCAAATAGAAGTTGCTTATATACTGTAGACAGGTGAGATGAAGCAGGAGGAGGCGGGGTCATATTGGTATCATCCACTAGTCGAGGTAGGTCCTTGTCCAAAGGTTTGGACAAATGTTGAAGAATCCGTTTGTATCAAGATCAAAAGAAGTTGCTGTGTCAGACAGGATGTAGATGAATGGCCGAGGGACTGATTACCTCAAACTCCTCCCCTTATTACTACTTTCTACTTTGTATTGACTGATGAAGCCACTGTGTGGCGAAACGTTTCTCAATAAAGATACCCAAGTGTTGCATATGTGTCTAATTTAACAACTTGTCGGTTCTCTGAACCATTCATCTACATCCTGTCTGACACAGCAACTTCTTGGGATCTTGATACAAACGGATTCTTCAACATTTGTCCAAACCTTTGGACAAGGACCTACCTCGACTAGTGGATGATACCACTATGACCCCGCCTCCTCTGCTTCATCTCCCCGTCTACAGTATATAAGCAACTTCTATTTGCCTTATGCTGTATTTAATTCAAGATTGATGGACTGAACACATCGACTCCAGGCCGAGGGACTGATTACCTCAAACCCCCCTCTTATTACTACTTTCTACTTTGTATTGGACTGATGAAGCCACTGTGTGCGAAACGTTTCCTCAATAAAGATACCCAAGTGTTGCATATGTGTCTAATTTAACAACTTGTCGGTTCTCTGAACCATTCATCTACATCCCGTCTGACACAGCAACTTCTTGGGATCTTGATACAAACGGATTCTTCAACATTTGTCCAAACCTTTGGACAAGGACCTACCTCGACTAGTGGATGATACCACTATGACCCCCCCTCCTCCTGCTTCATCTCACCTGTCTACAGTATATAAGCAACTTCTATTTGCCTTATGCTGTATTTAATTCAAGATTGATGGACTGAACACATCGACTCAGGCCGAGGGACTGATTACCTCAAACTCCTCCTCTTATTACTACTTTCTACTTTGTATTGGACTGATGAAGCCACTGTGTGGCGAAACGTTTCCTCAATAAAGATACCCAAGTGTTGCATATGTGTCTAATTTAACAACTTGTCGGTTCTCTGAACCATTCATCTACATCCTGTCTGACACAGCAACTTCTTGGGATCTTGATACAAACGGATTCTTCAACATTTGTCCAAACCTTTGGACAAGGACCTACCTCGACTAGTGGATGATACCACTATGACCCCGCCTCCTCCTGCTTCATCTCACCTGTCTACAGTATATAAGCAACTTCTATTTGCCTTATGCTGTATTTAATTCAAGATTGATGGACTGAACACATCGACTCCAGGCCGAGGGACTGATTACCTCAAACTCCTCCTCTTATTACTACTTTCTACTTTGTATTGGACTGATGAAGCCACTGTGTGGCGAAACGTTTCCTCAATAAAGATACCCAAGTGTTGCATATGTGTCTAATTTAACAAGTCTGATCTGGTAAGGAGGAGTCAGCATCACTCCTGCTTAGATTCAAGTGTGGGCTGCCAGTTCTCTCTAGCTGACATAACCCAAGGTTCATCTATTTGGGGGTTATATCTACCTATATTAAGGTGTTAGAACTACATTATTAACATCTAACGTTGCCTCAATAATCCTAATATTAGTTACTAACTGTACAAACTTTCCTAGGCTTTCCTAGGTGAATAAATCTATCAATTAAAATGTACACAATTGTTACCTTCGCCAACTTGAATGTGTATGCTTGTTTTGGTTGGGTGTGTGGGTTTATAAACTCCGAGGGCAGATCCATGGTATGTTTAAGGCTCCTAACGGCTCACTTACACTGTGGAACTTGCGTAACTCAAAAGTTTCCACATCCTCCCCGGCGAAGGTAGCAGTTAAGTCTATATCAAATCCGCCTCCGCAAGCCCCCCCAGTGAGCTCTGGACTCGAGCGCCGTTCGACGGGTCGTCCGAACACTCTGGTTGGGTAGACTTTGGTCTAACTTCTCCTGTCCAGGCCTCACCGTGTGGACCTCGAGCGGCAACAGCTTGTTGATGGGTCTTATGGTCTCGGCACCATTTACTCTTACCTTCACCATCCTCAGCTGTCCAGTCTTATCTGGGTGGGTTGATACCACCAAGCCAAGTGGCCATTATGCCCTGGGTGCCTCAGCTTCAATTAGCACCAGGTCCCCTTGGCTCACCATCACCTTGTTCCCCTCAGGGTCGGCCCCATAAAAATGTTCTCGCAGAGCTGTCAAATAATCATTATGCCACACCTGGTTCCATTTGTCTAGAACCTTCACTAACTTATTGTGACTCTTGTGTAGTTCCTCATTGATGGGGGGTCCTTCCAGTCCACAATAGTCCTGCTCCCTAGAAGACTGGCTCAAGATTGCAGGGAAGGGCTCGATCCTCCTCCCAAATAACATGTGATTGGGGTGAGAGCCTCCTGCTCGTCAATACCATTTTGCACATAGGTTAGGGGTCTATTACTGACTCTTGCTTCTATCTTGGCTAAAATCGTTCGCAACTCATCAGTGGTCACCCTCTTGCTGTGTAAGACCTTGCGGAGACACCTTTTAACCGTACCCACCATACGTTCGTAGAAGCCCCCTTGCCAGGGTGCTCTGGGAACTATGAACTTCCACTCACACTCTATCTTCTTCAGGTATTCTCGTACCTCTCCGTGGTCCAAAAGCTTCTTAAAGACTTTGCTGGCCGCTTTGAAGCTTGTGCCATTGTCTGATATAATCAATCGTGGACAAGAGAACCGAGCTGTAAATCTCCTGAACAACTTCACGAAAGTCTCAGTAGACATATCTTCCAACAGCTCCAAATGTACATCTCGGGTAGTTGCACAAGTAAATAGACAGATATACACCTTCTGTGGGTCTACCCTCTCCCCTCCCGGGTTTGTCAGTATGATAGCCCCTGTGTAATCTATCCCCACAGTCTCAAAGGGTCTGTCACTCTGCACCCGTTCCTGAGGCAGTGGTGGTGGTCGCGGGTAGGATAGAGTCCTCCCGTCATACTGCTGACAGACCGTGCACTTCCTTATCACCCTTTTGACTGCGGCTTGGCCCTTCAGCACCCAGTAATTCTGACGAAGGCAGGTGAGTGTATCTCCAAACCCTCCATGCATGGTTCTCTGATGAGCATCAAGTGTCACCAACTCTGACAACCACCCATCGTTTCCCAGTAACACGGGATGTTTGGTCCCATAACTGAGCTCAGCGTTGTGTAGTCTTCCCCTGCATCTTATCAGACCAGCATGATCCAAGAACAATCTCAATGAGTGGACCAGTTTACAGCTCCCTGAGTCGCAGTCGGGTGTAAGACCTGATGCTGTGTCTGGCTCCTGGAAACCTCTCCTTCTGGTACTGCTGTATCCAGTACTCTCTGGAACCCACAAGCGACAACTGTCGGCCTCTATTTACCTTGTCCGTCAGCTTTCTCACAAATCGAAACACCATTTCTGTGACTCCCATTAGCTTCATCCACGAGGAGTAACGTTTGGGGTCTAGTAGGTCAGTGCCTGACTCCCCCACGAAATGCTCTATGCTGCTGGTTGTCTCACCGAATTTCTGCTCTGGCCAGCGCTCTTTCGCTGGTAACCAGTCCGGGCCTTTGAACCAAATCTCGCTTTTACTCAGTTTTTTGTGTGTCACCCCTCTGCTAATCAGGTCAGCCGGATTTTGTTCGGTAGGTACATGTAAAATAGTGGATGCTGTCTGTAGCTCCCGTATCTCCTTCACCTGATTCCTGACATAGGGGAGTTTGGACATGTCGTTCTGTACCCACTGTAAGGCTACCTCTGAGTCTGTCCATATATATGTGTGGGTCACCTTCAGGTTACTTAACACTTCCTTTACGTACTTTCCCAGTCTTTCTCCCAGCAACTTTGCTGTGAGCTCTAGCTTTGGTATTGAACACTCTTTTAGGGGTGTTACCCATGCCCAACTGGTGGCCAGATTAACCTGGCTCCCAGCCACCAAGTATGCTACGGCCCCATATGCCCGGGAAGAGGCATCACAGAAGACATGCAGGTCATAATCTTGTCCGGTACACCCGAGGGACCTAGGAAATGCGAAATCGTGTAGCTCTGCTAAATCTTTGCTGACTAGATCCCACTCCTGACAGATGGTTTCTGGCAGTGTGTCATTACAACCCAGGCTCAGCTCCCAGGTCTGCTGTACTAGCATTCTCCCACGAATAGTAATGGGTGTCAACAGACCCAGTGGGTCAAAGGCAGTCTGGACTTTACTTAACAGGGACCTTCTGGTCAGCTTCCTCTCCCTGTCGGGTTTCCTTTTTCACCCTAAGACTGTCTTCCCCAATTTCCCATTCCAGCCCCAATACTGAGGTTACCTCAGGCACCGTATAACCCACGTAATCATGTTCTACCCTGTCTCGCAATGCAGGATTGTTCGTTACCCATTCCCTCAGTGGCATGTTAGCCGAGAGCATCTTCCCGTTGGACTCCTGGTAGATGTCCATCAACTCCCCCTCATCAGAAGTGGTGCCTTTCATATTGTCCACATAAAATAAAGTCTTCAATAGTTCTTTGAGGGGGCTGTTACAATTTGCCAGGTGATAATCTATAGTAGCCTGCAATAAGAACGGTGAGCTCGTGGCACCAAACAACACCGCCTTAAATCTGTAAGTTTCATACCCCTGCTCAGGTACCTCGCTGTTCGCCACCCACAAGAACCTAGTGTAATCCCTGTCTTGTGGTTGCAACCCAATTCGTAGGAAGGCTTTACTAATATCCGCTGCATAAGCATATTGTTCTGTCCTACACTTTACAATCGCGATAAACCACCTCAACTACTGGGAGCGCTTGAAGTTCCTAACCTGTACTCTCTAGAACGCAGGCGGGAGAGATACATTATTATATACACATGGAAAATTCTCGAGGGCTAGTACCAAACTTGCACACAAAATCACTCCCTACGAAAGCAAAGACTCGGCAGGCGATGTAACATCCCCCAATGAAGAGCAGGGGTGCCACTCGCACGTTGAGGGACAACACAATAAGTGTCAGGGCCCAAGATTGTTCAACTGCCTCCAGCATACATCAGGGGGATTGCCAACAAACCCTGGCTGTCTTCAATCAGGCACTGGACAGGCACCTAAAGTCGGTACCTGACCAGCCGGGCTGTGGTTCGTACGTTGGACTGCATGCGGCCAGCAGTAACAGCCTGGTTGATCAGGCTCTGTCCAACAGGAGGCCTGGTCACGGACCGGGCCGCGGGGCGTTGACCCTGGAATTCTCTCCAGGTAGACTCCAGGTAGACGTCGGCTAATTTCTGAGTCAGAGATGGCCCTGTGAACAGACAGTCGTTCAATGAGGGCTCTCAGGGACTCGCCTGTGAGCTGCAATTGAAGACTACTCTGATGGGAGTGGTTACTGACTCCTTGGTAACTGCCATGT
Organism: Cherax destructor; assembly: GCA_009830355.1. Classification (NCBI taxonomy): domain Eukaryota; kingdom Metazoa; phylum Arthropoda; class Malacostraca; order Decapoda; family Parastacidae; genus Cherax; species Cherax destructor. The sequence goes on from WNWK01024606.1 coordinate 20,712, forward strand.
GCGGGAGATAATGGGTATTTTCTCCTGGACTGGCATGTGGTACCTTCTCTATGAACCCCAGGGCCAACTGTTCTTTAATAATGTCATCATACTTCCCTACCAGACCCTTCTTGGTCAGGCTGTTCACCAGGAGTTCAACTGACCCCGTGCCTTCTTGAAGTTAGTGGGTAACGTAGGGTGCACCGGTTTCCAAGGTAGTCTCACCCAGTACTGGCCGTCCTTGAACTGGACATGGCTCAAATAATCCTGATAAGTTTCTTCGTGTTCGGTGGGTGGTTGATCACCCTTAATCCCTACTACATCCAGGTCCCACAGTTTATGGACTGGTTCACTGTCGACTATGCTGACTTGGGTTTCCGATAGACCCTCATGTAGTCCGATCCGCATCACTAGCACGGCCTCGGTTGCTGTGGTGCCAGAGCCCCCCTTCCCAGGCGTTGCAGGGAAATGGGCCGGTACCCTGCCTCCTACGAAATACCCCGCGGGAGTCCTGTACAGGCCGATACCTTCTTTGATGACCTTTCTTGTGGACACAAATTCGTCTACATAATCCCCTCCTACCAAAATTCTCACGTCGCTGACGTTGTCTGTGGTAATTTCCGGTTCCGCTAACTTCACACCCAACTCCCTCAAACGTTTGACTGCCGCAGCTAGGCCCTTGGTGGTAATGATATCAGGCAGCCTCTTCACTATCGAGGCTGAGATATTCCTGCGATACCTGCCCAATCTAACTGCTACATCTACAACAGGATAAGATCTGTGCGGAACTGTCCCACCGAACCCTTCCACTTTCATGTCAGCCTTACCCTCGGACTTCAACTTCAACTTAGCCGCCAGAGTCTCCGTTATGAAGGATCGTTGAGCCCCAGTGTCAAAAAACAAACGGGTCGTTTCAGACCTTTTCCCATTTACGACCACCGCCATCACCGTGGGCAGGGCCACCTAACCTTGAAACCGTTCACCTGAACTAGTCCCCTGTGTCGTTCTCACCACACCGGACTCATCTCGGCTCTCCGCCCTCTCTTGGGGTTTGATCCCTTAGCCTGGGCTGGTCTGGTAACCTTAGGGCACAACGCACTGTGGTGTTTACCCTTCCAACACCTCGACACTCACCGAGCTGGGTGTTACAGTCCCGGCAAAGTGTTCTCCACAACACTTAAACAGAGTTTCAACTCCCGTAGTCGCTGACGTCTTTGGTCATAGGTGGTGAAGCTCGAATACCCTGAATTATTATGTTCTCCTTCGCATAACACACACGGCCTTGTGCTGGTCATCTTAGTGGTTTCCCCCTTGGCCCCTTTGGTTGAGGACTTGTCTCGGACATAATACATGCCGACCCTAACGGGGGGTGCTTTAGTTCTATCCCTCAAGGGTCCGGAGTGGTCAAACGATTTCACCCTGGCGGGTGGTCTCTCCCCCTGACCTATACTCAGGTGAGTCACGATATCACTCAACCCCTCAACAATCTGTTGTATTGTGAACCGGTTAGTCCTATACTTCAAATGTAGCTCATGTACTGTAGTACTAGTTAGTTTCCTCTGAATCATCTGACTGACCATCCATTCCGATCCACCCCAATCATGTAAATCTCTGAGACTGTTTGTCAGACTCATGACTTCGATTCGGAACTTCTCTAAGCTCTGACGGTCATGACGGCAAGCCTCAAGATCGGACAATCGATAAAATATAGTATCCTTATCTCCTCTGTGTTGCCATACACATGCTTTAGTTGATCCTTGGCATGTTGATAATTAATATCAGTGGTTTGGTAATGCGGACCAAGTCTAGGGCTTTACCCTTGAGCTGTGAACGTAAGTACTGTAGTTTGGTGGCATCTGACAAATCATCCCTGTCATCTATCTGGGATTTAAACTGATCCCAGAAAGCAATGTACTCTGTCAGGGTTCCGTCGAACATTGGTAAATTCAATGTAGGCAATCTGGGTAACACTCTAGGGAGACTGTGGTGGCCTGTGTGCCCTGTACTATTATTTGTTGACCCTGCTGTATTAGCTTTCAATGTTTTCTTTAACTTTTTGCAGAGTCCCCTCTCTGTTAGACATTCGGCCCTCTGATCATCGCATTCCTCCCGAGCTGTCTCGACAATATCTTCAGGCTTCTCTGCCTCATAGGCTTCTGTCTCATAACGAAGACAGGCTGTCTCCAATGCCTTTAGCCTTTCCTCTAAAAGCTCTAAACACCTTTCTAGATCCTCGCAATCTGCATCTGGGTTTTCTCTGACAGCACGGCACTCCCTACATGCCTTGGTTAGGCGTCCCTTGTGAGCGCTCATAGACCGCTTTAGCTGGATCAGAGCTGGACTTGGTGCTGTCTGATTCTCCTCCATCATTGTTGTGGTTCAGTTAAGAGTTTGTCACTAATTTATACTTTAATTAGCCCACCCCACAGCACAATACGGTATTAGGTGAGAATAAGTGATCCCCAAAGCTCCTCAACAAGCTTGACGACTTTTGTTACATATATTGACTTGACTCAATTAAAAGTACACTGTTAGCCCTCAAACCCAACTAAAATGTATATTGTTATGAAGGCTTAACCTAGCAACTCCCTGTACACAATAGTAAATAGTTACCGGACTTAAGCTAGCAATTCATAATTTAAATGAGTCAAATACAATAAAATTCACAGTAAAAATATGTAGCCTTTGCAAATAATTCACTTGGATAATCACAAAATAAATTCAGTAAATCAAATTATAAACAGTAAATAAATAATATTGTGTAATTAGCTTTGGCTTAACTGAGCCTAGATTGTTTAATTATTGTAGTTAGTTGGGGAAGGTAACTCCTAGCCTAACTTTATAACTGTTGAAATTAGTGTGCAACTAGCCTGAATCTAGCTTGCAAGGTAAATGATAGCTAGGTTAAATCTGACCTAGCTGTTATAACTGTTGAAATTATTGCAGAGGCCTACCCTAACTGTGGCTGCCTTGCAATTCACTAAGTAATTAAATATACGTTTCCTAACCTGGCTTACTTGTAATCACTGTAAATAATATACTTCTGATTAGTTAGCTTAACCTAGCCTGAGTAAGTCTTTGGGCCTAGGTGTGATAACTTAACCTAGCTTCGATAATGACTGGTACATTAACTGTGGCCTAGCTAATTAAGACTAATCTGACTGCTTAATCAGCTATTCAACATCTGGTTCAAAGGACCATGTAGAAACTTGTTTTGGGACTGCCTCCTTGTAAGCTACACTTAGAGCAAACACTGTTGACACCGACACTCTGAAACACTTCTCTCAGACTTACAAGTGGCTATGGGACAAATTTCTAGCTAACTGCAGTAAAAGGCATCCACACTGCTTACACGATACTGAAAGGGTTTAACTTACTTGATGTAGTGGCTATGTGTATCCTAGACTTCCTAAGCTATAAACCCCCTCCAAACACCACATGCAGGGAAGATTCTCAATCTGCAAATTGAGTGGTATTAGTGTCTTGTTTTAACTCAGAATCCCCAGTCCTAGGGTATATCCTCCATGCAATATCTAAACAGTAAGAGACACTAGCTTCCAGACTTGTACTTAAGAGACGACGCTGGTACATACCAATACAAAAGCGTCCGTCCGCTTAAGACCCACAGATAACTCACTAACGTTTCCCCCAGAAAACTGGCCAGATACTGAGAGAAAGAAAGTCTAGTCTTACTGCAATAGGTCTGGATGGAGAGAGATATCCGCGGTACTTCGGGATCTCTCCTCCAGGGCCCCAGGACAGATGGAAGTCACGTGGGGATGCTGCTTGTTCGCAGCGGTTGTTCACTCCTTGAAGTCTGATCTGGTAAGGAGGAGTCAGCATCACTCCTGCTTAGATTCAAGTGTGGGCTGCCAGTTCTCTCTAGCTGACATAACCCAAGGTTCGTCTATTTGGGGCTTATATCTACCTATATTAAGGTGTTAGAACTACATTATTAACATCTAACATTGCCTCAATAATCCTAATATTAGTTACTAACTGTACAAACTTTCCTAGGCTTTCCTAGGTGAATAAATCTATCAATTAAAATGTACACAATTGTTACCTTCACCAACTTGAATGTGTATGCTTGTTTTGGTTGGGTGTGTGGGTTTATAAACTCCGAGGGCCGATCCATGGTATGTTTAAGGCTCCTAACGGCTCACTTACCCTGTGGAACTTGCGTAACTCAAAAAGTTTCCACAGGCTATCTTCCCAGTTTACATAATTTAGGCCTTGGTTTACTTGGTCCCACCTTATGTTTTTGTTATTGAAGTTGAATTTGGAGAAGGCTCCCTCGCGACTGATCACATTTTGTCGATCTGGGGCTCCCCATATAATAATAATAATAATAATAATAATAATAATAATAATAATAATAATATCTTTATTTATTACAAGTACATGTACATGGTATACAGGCCTAGCTGACATCAGTGACATACTACTATATAGAAAGTCCCTTGTTATGCTGAGCATTTCGGGCAGATTAGGTCAGTGTCCTAGGATGCGACTCACACCCAGGTACCCATTTTACTGATGGGGAACATAGACAACGGGTGTAAAGAAACACGCCCAATGTTTCTGCCCTGGCTGGGAATCGAACCCAGGCCCTCGCCGTGTGAAGCGAGAGCTTTAGCCACTAGACCACCAGAGCCATGTCTGGACCTCTATTATGTTGTGATCTGAGTATATTGTTTTTGATATGATGACATTTCGTATCAGATCATCATTGTTGGTGAAGATGAGGTCCAGTGTATTCTCTAATCTTGTAGGCTCTACTGTTTGCAGGTTTAAGGTGAATTTGGTGCAGAGATTTAAAAGCTTGTGTGTGTGTGAGTTTTCATCTGAGTTGCCTCCTGGTGTTATCTCTGCTACCACATTGTTTGCAATATTCCTCCATTTTAGGTGCCTTAGGTTGAAGTCCCCCAGGAGCAAGATGTTGGGGGCAGGAGCTGGAAGGTTTTCCAGACAGTGGTCAATTTTCAGAAGCTGTTCCTGGAATTGTTGGGACCTTGCATCCGGAGGCTTGTATACAACCACGATGACCAGGTTTTGATTCTCGATCTTTACTGCTAATACTTCAACTACATCATTTGAGGCATTTAGTAGTTCTGAACATATAAGTGACTCTGTGATATACAGGCCAACCCCCCTTTCCCCCTCCTTTTGCCTTCCTTTTGCCTGTTCACTCTGTCACATCTGTATAGGTTGTAGCCCGGGATCCATATTTCATTGTCCAAGTGATCTCTTATGTGGGTCTCTGTGAAAGCCGCAAACATAGCATTTGACTCTGTAAGCAGTCCACGGATGTAAGGTATTTTGTTGTTTGTTGCTGGCTTTAGATCCTGTATATTTGCAAAGATGAATGTTTGTTGAAACGAAAGTTACCATTGCAGAGAGGGTTTTGCAAACGTTAAAACATAAATTCTACAAGTATATGACAAGTGCCAATATGTGTGTGCTTGTACTCATCTAATTTACCTAATTGTGGTTGCAGGGGTCGAGACTCAGCTCCTGGCCCCACCTCTTCGCTGTCCGCTACTGGGTCTCTGCTCTCCCTGCTCCATGAGCTTTATCATACCTCGTCGTAAAACTATGTATGGTTCCTGCCTCCACTATATCTTTCTCTAGACTATTCCACTTCCTGACTACTCTGTGGCTGAAGAAATGCTTCCTAACATCCCTTTGACTCCTCTGAGTCTTCAGCTTCCAGTTGTGTCCCCTTGTTTCTGTATTCCCTCTGTGGAACATCCTGTCACTGTCTACCTTGTCGATTCCCTGCAGTATTTTGTATGTCGTTATCATGTCTCCTCTGACCCTTCTTTCCTCCAGTGTTGTTAGTCCTATTTCCCTCAACCTTTCTTCATAGGACAGACCCCTGAGTTGTGGAACTAACCTTGTCGCAAACATTTGCACTTTCTCTAGTTTCTTTACGTGCTTGACCAGGTGTGGGTTCCAGACTGGTGCTGCATATTCTAGTATGGGCCTGACGTACACGGTGTACAGTGTCTTGAACGATTCCTTGTTAGGTAACGGAACGCTAATCTTAGGTTTGCCAGTCGCCCATATGCTGCCGCAGTTATCTGGTTGATGTGTGCCTCCGGAGACGTGCTTGGCGTTATACTCACCCCAAGGTCTTTCTCCTTTGCTGAGGTTTGTAGCCTTTGTCCGCCTAGCCTGTACTCTGTCAGCGGTCTACTTCTTTTCCCTTCTCCGATCTTCATGACTTTGCATTTGGTGGGATTGAATTCGAGAAGCTAGTTTGCTAGACCAGATGTCAAGCTTGTCCAGGTCTATTTGAAGTCCTGCTTGGTCCTCTTCCGATGTGATTCTCTTCATTAATTTCACATCATCTGCGATCAGAGACACTTCTGAGTCTATCCCGTCCGTCATGTCATTTACATATACCAAGAATAACACTGGTCCTAGGACTGACCCCTGCGGTACACCGCTCGTCACAGGCGCCCACTTGTTAGTTAGTTAGTTACCATTTTGTCCTAGGCACATGTCGATTAGACACTAGGCCTGTTGTATGTATGTGTGTGTGTGTGTAACGAAACACTTCGAAATGTTTCGGCCCCGCCGGGAATTGAACCCGGGCCCTCCGTGCGTAAAGCAAGAGCGCTAGCCACTATGCCATCATGGCATGTTTGCGTGTGTATTTGTGTACTCATATATGTGAGTGCGTGTGCTCGTGTGTGTATGTACGCTCGTGTGTGTATTCACCTAGTTGTGGTTGCAGGGGTCAAGTCACAGCTCCTGGCCCCGCCTCTTCACTGGCTGCTAATCAGTCACTACCCGCTCCATGAGCTTTATCATACCTCCCCTTAAAGCTATATATAGATCCTGCCTCCACTACATCACTTCCCAAACTATTCCACTTCCTGACCACTCAGTGACTGAAGAAATACTTCCTAACATCCCTGGTTTATCTGATTCTTCAACTTCCAACTGTGACCCCTTGTTGCTGTGTCCCATCTCTGGAACATCCTGTCTCTGTCCACTTTGTCGATTCCTCTCAGTATTTTATATGTCGTTATCATATACCCCTATCTCTCCTGTCTTCCAGTGTCATTAGGTCGATTTCCCTTAACCTCTCGTCGTAGGACATACCCCTTAGCTCCAGGACTAGTCTTGTTGCAAACCTTTGCACTTTCTCTAGTTTCCTTACTTGCTTGGCTAGGTGAGGGTTCCAAACTGGCGCTGCATACTCCAATATGTGTGTGTGTGTGTGTGTCTACTCACCTAATTGTGGTTGCAGGGGTCGAGACTCAGCTCCTGGCCCCGCTTCTTCACTGATCGCTACCAGGTCCTCTCTCCCTGCTCCATGAGCTTCATCATACTTCGTCTTAAAGCTATGTATGGCTCCTGCCTCCACTACATCACTTGCTGGACTATTCCACTTCCTGACAACTCTGTGGCTGAAGAAATACTTCCTAACATCCCTTTGACTCATCTGAGTCTTCAACTTCCAATTGTGACCCTTTGTTTCTGTGTCCCCTCTCTATAACATCCTGTCTCTGTCTACCTTGTCTATTCCACTCAGTATTTTATATGTCGTTATCATATCCCCTCTATCTCTCCTGTCCTCCAGTGTCATCAGGTCGATTTCCCTTAACCTCCCTCTGGACCAATTCCCCGGGCTAGTCTTGATGAAAACCCCTTTTTTTTTTTTTGTTTCCACCCCGCGAGGTGTGTTCCAAACTGGTGTGCATACCCCCATGGGGCCCCCGTCAGTGTGGGGCCCCGAATAACTCCTTTTAAAATGTTGGGAAAGGTGTTCCCTTGGGGTTTTCCAGCTCTTACTTTGGTTTCCCGATGCCAAAGTTATTTGGTTTATGGCCCCGGGGGGTATGCCCAGTGTTATACTCACCCCAAAATCCCTTTTTTTTGGGGGGTTTGAGGCTCTGGCCCCCCTTTCTTTTTTTCGTGGGGCATTCCCCTTAGCCTGGAACAATTGTCATAAACCTTTCCTTTTTAATTTTTGCGGTATGAAGGGGTGGGGTTTCCCCAAAAAAGGGGGCTATACTCCCGTATGGGTCTGGTTACATTTTCATTCTTTAACGATTCCTTAAAGGGTGGGAACCCTTCTCAGGTTTTTCCAGTCCCCAAAAGCGCGCAGTTATCTGGTTTATGTTGGGGGCCGGGACGTGCTCCGGGGTTATACTCATCAAAGATCTTTCTGCTTGGAGGAGGTTTTTCAGTCTTTAGCCCCCCCCACCACACTCTGTCGGGTCTTCTTTGTTGATCTTCATGACTTTGCATTTGGGGGGAAATTGAAACCCAGTTTGGCGGGGGGTCCAGCCGTCCGGGCTCTTTGAAGTCCGCCCGACCCCTTTTGTTTAATTCTCCCAAACCCATTCTGCGAACAGGGACCTTTTGTGATACCGCCTTGTGGGGAAAACCCCGCCGGGGCACAATAAAACCCCCCCGGGGCCCCCCCAATAACAACAAAAAAGTACGGCGATGGGGCCCCCTGGGGGGTCTGCCTTTACTAACCCTTGTGATGCAGATTCAGGTAACAAAATGTCCCAGTGGCTTTTTTTGGGGCATTGCCCAATCACCTGTCCGGGGCAATTGATGTTTTTTTTCTGTTGCAGACATTAAAGGGTTTTGTGTTCAAAAAAGCCTGAAATGAGGCCGTGTTTTTTTCACAACAAATTTTTAAAAAAATCCCGGGGTACCTGGGGGGATTCTGGCTAGAAAACAGCAAAAAGGGCGTTTTAAACCGGGGGAGACCGGCCCCAGTGTATCAACGGGGCTCAGGAATGGAAGCACTGGTTTAAGACTTTCGAAAAATTTTGAGGCCTTTTTCCCCCGGAA
>WNWK01024607.1:0-29514 GCA_009830355.1 Cherax destructor
CCTTGGTGCATTTCGTCTTCCCGGTTGAGAGCCTCTGTGTAGAAGCAAACATTCCTTCCTTGTCTGATCGTCGTGATGCACATTGCCTTCGCTGTTATGTTCGCTCTCATGACCTCCGCAATCCTTCCATGTACAGTGGACCCCCGCCTAACGAACGCTCCATATAGCGAACAAATTGCGTAACGAATGCTTTTTTAGCAAAATATTTTTCTCACGTAGCGAACATATACTCATGAAGCGAACCGTACCAGACGTGTCCGCCAAGCGTTGTTTACACTTGAGAGAACATTACCCAGCGCACTCTTTCAAACATTCACAATACTTTTGTTGTGTTTTTTGTTGGTTAAGTTATTGTCACTGTGAAATAAGTCACCATGGGTCCAAAGAAGCTTCACAAGTCGATAAAGGCTATAGCACCAGCCAGTGATAAAGTGTAGCAATGGAAATAAATCACTATGTCTTGACTTTTTTGGGTTATCCTAGGTTTTCTACACATATGCTGCAATTTATGATAATCTATGTATAACTGGATTTGTGTTTACCTGAATAAACTTACTTAAGTAAATTAAGCAATTAATCGATAGAAAATGATGACACAAAACTTAACTTCTACAATGTTTGAGATTATAGGGACACTGACAAGAACGCAGTACTGTGCCACCATCTCCTCCAAGTGTAAGTGTAAGTATTTCTTATTTATATAAGTGTGAATATTTCTTATTTATAAATTAAAGTGAAAATATTTCTTATTTATAAATTAAAGTGTAAATGTTTCTTAGTTATAAATTATGCACATTGTTTGTGTGGTAGTGGTGGTGGCTTTCTGCTGAAACCGACTACCACCATGGCTTATCGTCAGTAGCCTTATACCAAAAAATAACACAACACACTCCACCAGTCCTTCCAGATTCGTAATGACATGTTTTATTCATTCTAGAGTTTATATCATGTTTCTATGTTATTAATATTGTTTATTATGTCATATTAGATAAATTGTGGTAGATAAATAAGCTGTAGAGTTGATATTATTGTCATATTGAAAGGACAAAATAGTGTACTATTTTGTCCTCTCTCCAAACAAACTCTCATACGCCAACAAGAGTCTTCAATAAAGGTAAAACTTATTTAACTGTTCATTTGTCCATTATAATTAGTGCTTTATATTTATTTCTCATTGTTTTCTGTATGTAAAACTATAGTATTTATTCTTTAAAAAATGAATTTTGATGAAATTTTTGGTGGAAACGATTAATTGTATTTACATTATTTTTTTTTTTTTTTTTTTTTTTTTTTTTATATTTTATTAAACATAAACTTACATACATTATTAACATACCTTGAACCAAATATAACAAACCAAACAAAATTTACATAGTAAAATATGAACTCATTCAAAACGTAACTTTTCTTTAACAATTTTAAATAACATCATAAAACATAATATATTATCCAAACATTAAACAATAGCAAACATCAAAACGAGCACCAGACACCAAAAGTGTATTTATTTATGACAGTGCTATACATTCTTATTATCAACTTGCAACTAAACAATTTAACTCCAATCCACAAAATAGATGAAATCTGCTCAATAAACCTAAAGAGTACAACACATCCACCACACCTGGTTATTACACCCAAAAAAAAAAAATTGGCTTTAACCAACAACAAAATGTGACAACATACCCCACACCCAACCCGAGCCAAAAAAACATCATAAGCTCTCACAAAATAAAGGATCAACTGATCACTATCAGTCATACACAACATAGAAGCCGTACATTAAACCCTAAACATAAAGGCTTCCAAACAACATACAACAAACCATTCACTCTAATTGCTACAAAATATTTACCCATCCATAAAAACTTCCACTTCCCACACATTCCATCCTTTCACACTTGACAATACAACAAACCAAACATCTCATAACACTTCACCACACAGGGTAAAGTAAACCAAACCAAACCGAGGCCTATACTACCTCAAACACCGTACCAAGATCTCAACACATAAGGCTTAAAACAGAACCTTATAAAACATACCGTGATTCCTTGCATAACACCAAACACACATTCATGTCCACAGGAACACAGCCAAAACAGAAGGAAACCAAAACCCTCCCACCCCTAAGAACTACAGCTATACCCCTCCCTACACCTACCACACATCACCAAACACCCCACCCACACTAATATAACCTCAATAACCCCTCCACTGTCAAAACTCTATACTCTGACGGAAAAACTCTCCCAACTCCCCCATAAATCTCCCTATTCCTACATTTCGTTCTAAAATTAGGGCAGCCAAAGCTTTAACCACCACCCTCACCTCCAAACCCCTCATACTCCAAAACAAGAAAATATAATCCAAAACAATGTACGTCAATGCCCTGCGCACACTTTTCGAGTAATCACCCAAATCTAAACTTAAAGCACGCAACACGGACACACCCCTCCCACTAATCAAATTCAACACCCCCCCTACCCAATCCCTCACCTTTCCCATGTCCCTACAAAATACACCACATGAAATGCCGTCTCCACTCCCCACATTTATCACACTCCCCATTATTTGTCATACCCATCATAAAAGCTGACTCTTTGCTACCAAAATCCCATGCAAAAACTTAAAACCCACCTCCCGAACACTTGGACGAACCTTAACCTTCCTAAACCACCACCAAATACTCTTCCAGTCATACAAAGGGAAAGATTAATAGATTTTTTAAAAAATAGTTAATTGTAAAAAATTTATATGTACTTTTTTTCAAATTTACAATAATTTTAATAAATTTAGATTTCTGAATACTTTATTGATTCTATAATATTAAATTATTATTTTTAATATTGTAAAATTAAAAAATATATTTTTAAATTTTTTTGTAAAATAATTTTATATTAATATAATTTGTAATTTTTTATTTTTTTTTATTTTTATTAATTATGACTTTAATTATACTTTTAAAAATACATATGTATTTTATTTATATTTTTTGTTAATTGTATGTAAACACTAGTATTGATATTCTTTCTTTATGTTTACTAAAGATTAAAATTTTATATGATTGCTATTACTTTTTTTTTAAGTGATTTTAAACATTTTAATATAAATTATAAATCAAAATAATAATATAGAAGAAATATTTAAATATATTAATTATTTTTAAAATGTATAATAATATTAATTCAATATATATAGAGATAATATTAATATATATTATTATTACATTTTTATCAAAAACAAATAATATTTTAAATATTATTATTTTTTTTTTTTTTTTTTTTTTTTTCTCTTAATTTTTTAATTTTCAATTTTTTTTTTTCTATATATCTCATTATAAATTTTTTTTTAAAATTAAAAGATTTTTCTTCAATGGATAATAAAAATTATCCTTCAAAAATTCAATAAAAACAACATAATACATTTTTTTTTTTTTTTTAAATGTTTCATAATTTTTGTAGTTCGTCCGGTTTTTGAACCCCGGACCCCAGTGGTGAGAGTGTCGCCCTCTGTCAACTGGGCTACAGTTTACAATTTTTTTTCTTTTTTCTTTTTTTTTTTTTTCTTTTAAGTTCGTCCGGGGATCGAACCCGGACCCCAGTGGTAAGAGGCGCGACTCTTACCACTGGGGTACACTGATGTGTACATTATTTAAATTTTTTTTATAGTTCGTCCGGGTCTCGAACCCCGGACACCAGTGGTGAGAGTCGTGCCCTCACACTGGCCTACATTTTTTTTTTTTTTTTTTTTTTTTTTTTTTTGTCGTCCGGTTATCGAACCCCGGACACCAGTGGTGAGAGTCGCGCCTCTCACACTGGCCTACATTTTTTTTTTTTTTTTTTTTTTTTTTTTGGTCGTCCGGGTATCGAACCCCGGACACCAGTGGTGAGAGTCGCGCCCCTCACACTGGCCTACATTTTTTTTTTTTTTTTTTTTTTTTGTCGTCCGGTTATCGAACCCCGTTATTTCATTATTTCTTATGGGAAATAAGGTTTCAAATAACGAACTTTTTGCATAAAGATCTAGCTCCTGGAACGGATTAAGTTCGTTAGTTGAGGGACCACTGTATAGGATTGTCACAGATGTTAGTAGACGCTCTTTATTTGTTCGTCGACCCTGTTTACTTCGTCCCTTTTCTCTTCGTCTACATTCACTCCTGTCTTCCCGTCAGCTGCCTCCTTTCTAGGTGCATGTGGCATCTCCCTTTCCCCTACCCCCTTGGGAAGTTCCTGCTGTCCGTGTCTGTTCTTTTCCTCTGCCTTGCGCGAAAGCCCAACTACCTATGGCGGCTTCGCGCTCTCTTTTTCTAAACCACTTATATTCTCATTCCCATGCCATCGCAGTGTACACCGATGCTTCTAATTCATCGGACGGCGTCGGATTCGCAGCAGTGTTTCCGGACAGCGTCGTGCGAGGGCATCTATTATCCTCGGCTAGCATATTTACGGCTGAATTGTATGCCATTCTTGTGGCACTTATCCGTATTGCATCTATGCCTGTGTCACCATTTGAGGTCGTTTCAGACTCCCTTAGTGCTTTACAGGCTATCCGAAAATTTGATACACCTCATCCCCTAGTTTTTTGTATCCACCTTTGAATACGCCGTATCTCTAGCAAACACAAAGATATTGTTTTTTGTTGGGTCCCTGGTCATCTTGACATACAGGGCAATGAACAGGCAGACACTGCTGCGCGGTCAGCAGTACATGACCTTCCAGTTTCATATAGAGGTGTTCCATTGACGGACTATTTTGCAGTCATTGCTACCTACCTTCGCACCCGTTGGCAACAACGATGGTCTGACCTGCTAAATAACAAACTTTTTTCTATTAAACTGAGTATAGGTTTCTGGCCTTCTTCTTGTCACCACTGTCGAGGTTGGGAGACTACTCTCTCCTGTCTTCACATCGGCCACACTCCTCTTACTCATGGGTATCTCATGGAGAGGCTCCCTGTTCCTTTCTGTGAGCATTGTCAGGTCCCAGTATCTGTTCACCATATTCTGTTGGACTGCCCACTTTATCAACAAGCACGCAGAATTTACCTCCAACGTCGTCTTCGCTCTGCGGCCCTTTCTTTTCCTTCCCTTCTTGCTGATGGACCCTCCTTTAATCTTGACTCTCTCATTGACTTTTTGACAGCAGCTGACTTACTGCACAAACTCTGAAGGTTATACCTCTAGCACTCCCCTCAGTCCCTTCTACCTCAATCTCTTGCTATCCTCTCTCCCTGCACTATCCACTGCCCTGCTGCACTCCATACCTTACTAATCATCCCTCTCCCTCTTACAACCCGTTCTCCCTGCATCCTGCCCTAACCTTCTGTGCTGTATGACCCCTGTGGTTTAGCGCTTCTTTTTTATTATAATAATAATAATATTATCATTATTATTATTATTAACCCTTTCGGGGTTTTGGTCGTACTAGTACGTCTTATGCCCTGGGGTTATTGACGTACTAGTACGCCTAAATTCTAGCGCCCTCAAATCAAGCAGAAACAGGCTGTTAGGTCTAGATGTGATAGAATGGGTCTGTGCGGTCAGTGTGCGCAGTATAAAAAATTCCTGCACCACACAGTACATAATGAGGAAAAAAACTCTGACCGTGTTTTTGGTTTAAAACAGCGAATTTGTAGTCTATTTTCGTATGGTATTTATGCTTGTATTCTCGTTTTCTTAGTCTCATTTTATAGAATAGATGATATATTACAAAAATAGAGATAATTTTGACTGGTTTCATGATGACAAGTACAGTGGACCCCCGAGTTTCGTAAAAACTTCACTCCTGAAGTCTGCTCAAGTGCCATTACCGAACGAATTTACCCCCTTAAGGAAAAATGTCACGTAGGTTAGTCTATTTCAGACCCCCAAAAATACTTTTCCACAAGCACTTACAATATTATACTTACATAAATGTACGATTTCCGGGGTTTACGAAACTCGGGGGTCCACTGTACCTTGAAACTGAGCGCAAAGTAGCGAAAATGTTCGATTTTGGCCGATGTTCAGGAGTAAACAAATCACACCATGCGTCCAATACACATCAACTGGAGTCTAATATTCTTGCACAAGTGCGCTGATATTATTTATACCATTTTTACAATGATGCAGTTGTATACATAACAGTAAATCTTCTATTTTTTGTGAGGATAAAAATTCAAAATGGAAAGCAAAAGTAATGTAAGAGGGGCCTGGAGACGTGACTAATGAACAGAGAAGATATTTTAGTGTCAGGAATGTCTGCCTTGTTTATTATAGACCCTATTTTGAAATTGGCATCGTTTGAAATTTGTGTGAAATTGGCCAAATTGCCATTTTCTGACCACTATTTTGGGTAGTTGAAATTGGTAAATAGGCGGTTTCTTGTACTCAATCGATAGAAGAAATGGAGTTCTAGTGAAATAGCTATAATTTTAGTAGACTGAAACATTGGAATTTGCCAAAAATAGGGCTCAAAGTGGGCGAAATCGCCGATGCGTAAATGTCATGGATACCACTAACCTCGTGAAAGCATGATTCCGTTAGTTTTTGATCAAATTTCATAATTTTTGTGGCATTATGATAGGAAAAAGATTCTCTATCATTTCATAAGGAAAAATATATTTTTTTTTTAAATTCGTGGACCCTGAGAACAAGTTTCAGAGCGACCCCTTGGACTTCCAAAGGGTTAATTATGTATTAATTATTATTATTATTATTATTATTATTATTATTATTATTACATTCTCTGTGTCTCTCATGCCAGCTTAATAAATGATTAAACTCAGTGAACAAGGTATATGGATGGTAATAGTAATAATAATAATAATACATAACTAATAATAATAATAATAATAATCGCTTCTGGAGTGCTTTAACCCTTTCGGGGTTTCGGTCGTACTAGTACGGCTTATGCCCTGGTGTTATGGTCGTACTAGTACGCCTAAATTCTAGCGCCCTCAAATCAAGCAGAAACAGGCTGTTAGGCCTAGATGTGATAGAATGGGTCTGTGCGGTCAGTGTGCGCAGTATAAAAAAATTCCTGCACCACACAGTGCATAATGAGGAATAAAAAACTGACCGTGTTTTTGGTTCAAAACAGCGACTTTGCAGTCTATTTTCATATAGTATTTATGCTTGTATTCTCGTTTTCTTAATCTCATTTGATAGAATGGATGATATATTACAACATTTTATTAGCGCCACAGCTAATATCCAACACCCATGACGACTCACCAGATACTCAATGCTACTGCTCGCCTCTCCCTCTCTCATTTAGCTCCTCCTACTTTGTAAAAATGTTAGATGGTGAATTTAATGTATTTTTCCGTAAGCGTAACTCGTTATATATGTATTTTACTTTTATATTGTTTTCTGTAATATATAAGAGTTATGCAAATTAAAATAAAGTTATCAAGTTGGAGTTTCATTTTTTTTTTTTTTTCTAATATGTATACGTATTTAATTCAGCATTTGGTATCATTACAAAGTGGGCAGAGCTACAGCAGAGGAAGAAGCAGCAGTGTGTCAGTAACTCATGACACTTCATCCCACTATAAAATATTGTATAATTATACTATTACTATCAATAAATATTACCTACCTATCATATTTATTCCAGAATAATATTAGGTATAACATAAATAACGTAGAAGCATAATAAAAACTGACATTATATAGAGAGGTATTGAAGGGTGGAGGTCGGAGAAGGATAAAAAAAAAAGTGCCCGAGAAAATGTTACGCGCCTGAAGGGTAACCATGGAAGATCACTCTTACCCTATGCAAAGACTGAAAAAAGTGCGATTTAAAAAAAAAAAAATTCTCAAGTAATCAACTATGCAGGCGTTTCCTGGAATATCTCGGAAGTAAGTCATTGACCTATTTCATGTTGTATTACCATTAATAATACACAGATTGAAAGGAATTTCCCAGCAAACATAAAACTGAATGTTTTAATTTTGGGTGGTGACACTTTTGAAGTGTCAGTAAGGGGTGATTCCTCGATTAGCGATGAAATTGTTTACTGATGGGGTCTTAGGCCCTATCTCCATCGTTAAGTGAGGAGAGGCTGTACTGCATATTGTAATAAGAAGAATAAAGGAAATCAACTCTAATATACATTATTTAGGTATGCATATTGGTCAGAGAGCCCGTCGTAAATCCGAAGTCATCGGTAAACGAGTACAGTGAGCCCTCGGTTCTCGTCGGCAATCCGTCACAGAGGGCCCGTCGACCACCGGTTTGGTCGAACTCCGATTCTATTTTCCCCATAAGAAATAATGGAAATAAAATTAATCCGTTCCAGACATCCAAAAGTATTAAAATAAAATATTTTTTAGAACTTTGACATTAAATTAAACACAATTTTATAAAAAAATTAAGAAATAAATAGTACAATAACATGTTACTTACATTTATTGAAGAGTTGTTGATGTGTGGAGGACAGGAGGAGGGAAGAAGGTGGTACCTGCTAGTGTTTGGAAGGGGAATCCCCTTCCATTAACACTGCAGGTACCAAGTTCTTTTCTGGGGTTACTGGCCATTTTCTTTGAATGCTACACTCCCTGCATGAATGCTAAACTCCCTGCATGCCTACTACACTCCCTGCCTCCTTGCTACACTCCCTGCATGCCTGTTACACTCCCTGCCTCCTTGCTACACTCCCTGCATGCCTGTTACACTCCCTGCATCATTGCTACACTCCCTGCATGCCTGCTACACTCCCTGCATGCCTGCTACACTCCCTGCATCCTTGCTACACTCCCTGCATCCTTGCTACACTTCCTGCATCCTTGCTACACTCCCTGCATCCTTGCTACACTCCCTGCATCCTTGCTACACTTCCTGCATCCTTGTTACACTCCCTGCATCCTTGCTACACTCCCTGCATGCCTGTTACACTCCCTGCATCATTGCTACACTCCCTGCATGCCTGCTACACTCCCTGCATCCTTGCTACACTCCCTGCATCCTTGCTACACTCCCTGCATCCTTGCTACACTCCCTGCATCCTTGCTACACTCCCTGCATCCTTGCTACACTTCCTGCTTGTCTGCTACACTCCCTGCATAAATGCTACACTCCCTGCATAAATGCTACACTCCCTGCATGAATGCTACACTCCCTGCATGAATGCTTCACTCCCTGCACATTCTTTATCACAGGCTTGGCACTAGGAGCTTTCTTTGGGCCCATGGTGGCTTATTTAGCAGTTGCAAGCACTAAAAACACTGGAATAATGACAATATATATGGTATGAATGCGTGGGTGGTGCGTGGGTAGTGTTCGCTCGCTTGTAAACAATAACACACTGAGTGCCGGGGCGCCCAGCTGGGCCACGGCCACACGCGTATGCGTTCGGGATGGATAGCTGACTCGCCGAACTCCGAGTGTCCGCCTAATACCGAGTCAAAAATATTGTAAAAAAAAACGTCGAACACCGATTTGGCAGAGCTCTGACGCTGTCAAACACCGGGGGTTCACTGTACATTGCTAAGTGAGGAGAGGATGTAATATCTTTATTTCTACAAGTACACTTACAAGGTATACAGGCCTAGCTGACATCAGTGACATTCACATAAATCAGAAACTGTATAATCAGTTCAGATGTATAAGTACTGTATGGCTCATAAGAAATAAAAATTAATTTTAACCCTTTCAGGGTTTCGGTTGTACTAGTATGGCTTACGTGCCAGGGTTTTCATCGTACTAGTAAGCCTAAATTCAAGCGCCCTCAAATCAAGTGGAAACAGCCTGTTAGGCCTAGATGTGAGAAAATGGGTCTGTGCGGTTAGTGTGTGCAGTATAAAAAAAATTCTGCACCACACAGTGCATAATGAGGAAAAAAATTCTGACCGTGTTTTTGGTTCAAAACAGCGACTTTGCAGTCTATTTTCGTATAGTATTTATGCTTGCATTCTCGTTTTCTTAGTCTCATTTGATAGAATCGATGATATATTACAGAAGTAGAGATCATTTTGACTGGATTCACGATGACAAGTACAGTGGTACCTCGACTTACAATGGTCCCCAAACTCACCCTTTTATGTAAGTTTATTTTTTTAAATGCTTTTGTAAGTGTAATTTTGGGGGTCTAAAAGGACTAGTCTATTTTACAACATTTCTTAAGGAGATAAATTCATTTGGTAATGGCACTTGAACAGCATTCTGGAATGAAAAAATATCGTAAGTCGAGGTACCACTGTACCTTGAAACTGAGTGTAAAGTAGCGAAAATGTTCGATTTTTGCCGATGTTCAAGAGTAAACAAATCACGCTATGCGTCCAATACACATCAACTGGGTAATCTGATATTCTTTCACAAGTGCTCTGATATTATTTATACCATTTTTACAATGATGCAGTTGTATACATAACAGTAAATCTTCTATTTTTTGTGAGAATAAAAATTCAAAATGGAAAGCAAAAGTAATGTAAGAGGGGCCTGGAGACGTGACTACTTAACAGATAAAATGTTATTTGAGTGCCAGAAATGTCTGTCTCGTTTATTCTGGACCCTATTTTGAAATTGGCATCTTTTGAAATTTGTGTGAAATTAGCCAAATTGCCAATTTCTGACCACCTTATTGGGTAGTTGAAATCGGTAAATTGGCGGTTTCTTATACTCAATTCATAGAACAAATGGAATTCTAGTGAAATAGCTATAATTTTAGTACTGAAACATTGAAATTTGCCGAAAATGGGGCTCAAAGTGGGCAAAATCGCCAATGTGTAAATGTCAACGATACCGCTAACTTCGCGAGAGCATAATTCCGTTAGTTTTCCATCAAATGTCATAATTTTGGTGGTGTTATGATCGGAAAAAGATTCTCTATCATTTCATAAGAAAAATAATTTTTTTCTGAAAAAATTGCGACCCTGAGAACGAGTTTGGGAGAGGGCCTTGAGACCCCAAAAGGGTTAATTAAATACAGTAGACCCTCATTTAGCACGACTTTATGTTGCGCGTTTTGGGTATTACACGATTGAAGAATTGCGGCACATTTTTATCTAACACGACGTAAACCTTTTTTTCGCGATTCGCTGGAGGGGAAAATTTTTTGAGCACGCGGTCGCCTGCGGTGGGTTAAACAATTGAGTCAGTGGGGGTCCTACTGAGGGTGGCTATGAGCCACATCAAGTGTCTAATGCTGACGAGACAAGTGTTTTCTGGAAGAAAATGCCAACATGAACTTATATCAGTCAGCAAGAGTTAAGTGCACCAGGCTTCAAGACAGCAAAGGATCGCTTCACCTTGCTCCTTTGCGGTAATGCATCAGGTGATTTCAAGTGTAAGCCCATGGTTATTTACCGCTTTAAGAATCCTCATGCTTTGAGGAAAAGGGAATTTGTTTTTCCTTCCCACAAACTGTAAGTAAGTTTATTCAGGTATACAGAGATAGTTACATTGATTATCATACATAGCAGCATATGTGTAGAGAACCTAGGATAACCCAAAAAAAGTCAGACAATGGAAATAAGTCACTCTGACTTTTTTGGGTTATCCTAGGTTCTCTACACATATAATAAAAATAATAATAATAATAATAATAATATAATAATATTTTTATTTCAATGCATGTTACAAGTGTACATTGTTATTGGTAGTTACAATTATAAAACTGTAATGCAAGGAGAGCCACTGGCATGCCATGGCATTATTATGCTGCTATGTATGATAATCTTTGTAACTATATCTGTATATACCTGAATAAACTTACTTACAGTTTGCAGGAAGAAAAAAAAAAAATAGTTATTCCCTCAAGCAGCGGGGAAGACCACCCACCTTCCCCTGCTACACCCCACACCACCCCACCATCCAACCATTCATATTTCATACGCGTCGAAAAAAGTCCTCTGCTACAAGCCAGCTGTTTGTGAAGAATAAGAGAGAGTGAATTGTGTTTTGATCTTTAAATTACTACAGTGGTACCCCGACTTACGATATTAATCCGTCAGAGAGGGCATATTTTAAGGCGAAACAATCGTTACACGAATCAATTTTCCCCATAAGAAATAATGGAAATAAATTTAATCCGTCCAAGACTTCCAAAAGTAGTTAAATAAAATATTTTTTAGAACTTTTTGACATTAAATAATACAGAATTTAATGAATAATACCTAAATACACATGTAAATATTGTACAATAACATGTCACTTACATTTATTAAGAGTTGTTGATGTGTGGAGGAGGGGAGGTGGAGTAGTATGCTAGTGTTTGGAAGGGGAATCCCCTTCCATTAACACTGCAGGTACCAAGTTCTTTTCTGGGGTTACTGGCCTTTTTCTTTGAATGCTACACTCCCTGCATGAATGCTACACTCCCTGCATGCCTACTACACTCCCTGCATCCTTGCTACACTCCCTGCATCCTTGCTACACTCCCTGCATCCCTGCTACACTCCCTGCATCCTTGCTACACTCCCTGCATCCCTGCTACACTCCCCATCCTGCTACCTCCCTGCATCTTTACACTCCCTGCATCTGCTACACTCCCTGCATCCTTGCTACACTCCCTGCATGCCTGCTACACTCCCTGCATGCCTGCTACACTCCCTGCATGAATGCTTCACTCCCTGCACATTCTTTACCACAGGCTTGGCACTAGGAGCTTTCTTGGGGCCCATGGTGGCTTATTTAGCAGTTGCAAGCACTAAAAACAGTGGAATAATGACAATATACTGGTATGAATGCGTGGGTGTGGGTGGGTGGTCGCTCTCACTTGTAAACAATAGCACACTGACGCTCCCTGGAGTGCGCGCTCAGCTGGGCGCCAAGCGGACACGTCCGGTACGAATGTCGTTACACGAAGCAAACATCGTAAATCACAATCAAATTTTTTACGTTATAAATATCGGTTATCGAAAATAACGTAAGATGATAGCATCGTAACACGGGGTACCACTGTATATCTTGTATCTGCCAAGCAATCATAACACCCAGTAGGCATACCAGTGTTGCTCAAAGTGGCAAGAAAAGGTGTAAGCATTTAAGTCTTAGAATTAACGAAGAAAACAAAGATATTAGACAAGACATAACCTGTCGCCGTAATGAAGTGTTACTTTGTACACATAAAAAGATATAAACATAAGTTTGTGTGACTGACTTACTGACTGACTGGACTGACTTACTGACTGACTGACTGACTGGACTGACTTACTGACTGACTGGACTGACTTACTGAATGAATTGACTGACTTACTGAATGACTTGACTGACTTACTGAATGACTTGACTGACTTACTGAATGACTTGACTGACTTACTGAATGACTTGACTGACTTACTGAATGACTTGACTGACTTACTGAATGACTTGACTGACTTACTGAATGACTTGACTGACTTACTGAATGACTTGACTGACTTACTGACTTGACTGACTTACTGAAGACTGACTTACTGAGCTTGACTGGCTTACTGACTTGACTGACTTACTGGCTTCGGCGACTGACTTACTGACTTGACTGACTTACTGAGCTTGACTGGACTTACGACTTGACTGACTTACTGACTTGACTGACTTACTGACTTGACTGACTTACTGACTGACTGTAAGACTTGACTGACTTACTGAATGACTTGACTGACTTACTGAATGACTTGACTGACTTACTGAATGTACAACATGTACAACCATCGACT
The DNA here is from genome assembly GCA_009830355.1 of Cherax destructor. Taxonomy (NCBI): domain Eukaryota; kingdom Metazoa; phylum Arthropoda; class Malacostraca; order Decapoda; family Parastacidae; genus Cherax; species Cherax destructor. Next base: position 13,625 of record WNWK01024607.1, read on the forward strand.
TCAGTTCCAGAACCTCTACTATCCACCTCAGTCCAGTAGGGCCACAGCATAACTCTCCACTCTCTTCACAATTATCCACAAACACCAGCACCCACAATTTAACCCTTTACCGGGCAGGACCGTGTACAGACGGTCCTAAACACGTGTTTTTTGCGCGTGTCATCCTACTCCCCCAGCGCATCTAGGTTCCCATTCTCTATATCTGACCAATCACAAGCCTTCTGTGAGTCGCTCCAGCTAAGTGAGACCGGCATCTGCTCGCTTCCCATTGGTTGAGAGACCAAAATGTAAACACTTCTCGCTTGGCGTCACCCAGAGCCGAATTTTTGCTCTTGTTCCACTCATATACACTGTGATTATACTCTCTACAATGTCGGTAAGTACTAATTGTTGTGTCCAGTGTGTAAATGAATAGTTTAGGCATATTTTGAGATATATATCAGGAGTTAGATATGCATAATATGAGTGTACCATGCAATTTAAAAAAGTGCAACAAAAGAGGACCGTGTGCAGACGGTCCCGCCCGTCAGGGCCACATTTTAAATTTCAGTAAATAAATATTTATATAAAAATTTCTAGTGCATATATGAATTCTGTAGTGGTCTGGGTGTGTACAGAACATTCTTATTGTCATTCCAGATCAATGAGAAATTGTTCTATGGTGAATCCTCCAAGATAAGTCAAAATATCTCTGCATTTTGGAGGAAAGTGACTCCAATCCAGAGCCAGATGACCTGGAATTACTTGAGAGTGGTGATGAATACTTGCCACCTGATGCACAGGTGTCAAGTGATGAGGAGGAGGAAGAAAGGCCATCCAAAAAGCCTAAATTAGCCAAGAAAAAGAAAGGTATTGCGATCGAGGAGTACCCTGATGAAGAAGATCTTCATGATGAGCTTGCTGTTCAAGCTCAGACTGTTTGGACGAAGGATGACATCACTAATGACTCTTTGCCTGTATACGAACATGAAAAGCCTCTTGCAATTAAGTGTCCATTTGATTATTTTAGCAAGTTTTTTACCCCAAATATGATAGAAAGCATGACATATCAAACCAATTTGTATGCCAAGCAAAAAAACATAGATACTACTTTTGTAGCAGATTGTGAAGAAATAATACAGTTCATAGGTATTCTGTTGTTTATGGGTATTTCTTCATACCCATCCCTAGATGACTATTGGGCAAGTTCTACTAAGGTAATCCAGGTTGCAGAAGTCATGTCATCTAAAAGATTTAGGTTGCTTAGGCGTACAGTTCATTTTAATGATAACACCCACAGACATAAGGACAGATTCCACAAAATAAGGCCTCTTTACACAGCACTAACTAATGCTTGCTTGCAAGTTGCAGCTACACCCAGGCAGTCTATTGATGAAGTAATGGTTGGTTTCAAGGGTAAAACTGCTGGAAACCTCAGGCAGTACATCAAAACCAAACCAGACAAATGGGGTTTCAAACTATTTTGTCGTGGAAGTGAAGATGGAATCATACATGATATACTCATGTATGAAGGCAAAACGACTTTTGAAAACCATCCCATAAAGCTGCCAGATGAAGAAAATAATCTACCAATAAGTTCAAAGATTGTTCTGGTACTTGCAACAACTCTCAGCAAAAGAAAGACATCAGCAATCTATGCTGACAATTTCTTTTCAAGTCTACCTTTGGTCAGGGTACTAAGAGACAAGTATAACTGCAGGTACACTGGAACAGTACGTGAAAATAGATGTGGTAAACCAGAACTGATGCCTGTCAAACAAATGGAAAAGAACAGTGCCCAGGGGCACTTTTGACTTCAAAACCAATGATAGTATCCTTGTTGTAAGGTGGAAGGACAACAAAGCTGTGACTTTAGTGACAAATGATGTGGGAGTGGAACCTGTGACTCTTATTCAAAGATATAACAAGGAATCTAAGACTAAAGACAACTTCCAGTGCCCTGCAGTCATCAAGAACTATAATGCACACATGGGAGGTATTGACAAAAGTAATATGTTGGTACATATGTACAAAACCCCTATGAAATCTAAACGTTGGTACATGCGGCTGTTTGCCTATGTTATTGATCTCTCTTTGTGAATGCATGGCTTCTTTACTGCCGTGATTGTCGGTCACTAAAAACCAAATGCATGCCACTGAAGCAATTCCGGCTTGATGTCTCTGTCACTGCAAGATCCAAAGGACAAAAGTATGGACGCTGTAACATAAGATCAAGTCCAAGACCTTCAACAAGTACTTCCAGTGCTAACAGTGATGATGGTTTGCCAGCCTTGCAATTGCCATCTCCAGTGCAGTACCAACGTGCAGCTAGGCCTGATGACAGTGTGAGGTTGGATAAAATGCTAGGTCACTTGCCAACAGTTGGAAAAATATTGTCATGTAAGTATTGCAGCACAAAGAAACATCATGTCACAACATCATTTTTCTGTTCAGTATGCAAAGTTAACCTATGCATTAGGAAGGATAAAAATTGCTTCACAGCCTATCATTCTAGCAAGTAGTCATCTATAATGATTGTTTTTACTCTTGGAATTCAGGAATATGGGACTTGAAAGTTTTATCCCTTTGCAATGTGTGCAACTTTCTTTTTGGTTCATGTTTATATTTTTTTAATACTTACAAAATGTTTGGAAACAAGTTCCATTTGTGTTTTTGATATTGTATATTAGTATGTGCGTGGATGTAGTGCGGATGATAAGAAAGAGATGATTGCCGATGTTATGAATGAAAAGAAGTTGGATGTCCTGGCCCTAAGCGAAACAAAGCTGAAGGGGGTAGGCGAGTTTCAGTGGGGAGAAATAAATGGGATTAAGTCAGGAGTATCTGAAAGAGTTAGAGCTAAGGAAGGGGTAGCAATAATGTTGAAGGATCAGTTATGGAAGGAAAAGAGGGAATATGAATGTGTAAATTCAAGAATTATGTGGATTAAAATAAGGGTCGGATGCGAAAAGTGGGTCATAATAAGCGTGTATGCACCTGGAGAAGAGAGGAGTTAGAGGAGAGAGAGATTTTGGGAGATGTTAAGCGAATGTATAGGAACTTTTGAACCAAATGAGAGAGTAATTGTGGTAGGGGACCTAAATGCTAAAGTGGGAGAAACATGCAGAGAGGGTGTAGTAGGTAAGTTTGGGGTGCCAGGTGTAAATGATAATGGGAGCCCTTTGATTGAACTTTGTATAGAAAGGGGTTTAGTTATAGGTAATACATATTTTAAGAAAAAGAGGATAAATAAGTATACAAGATATGATGTAGGGCGTAATGACAGTAGTTTGTTGGACTATGTATTGGTAGATAAAAGACTGTTGAGTAGACTTCAGGATGTACATGTTTATAGAGGGCCACAGATATATCAGATCACTTTTTAGTTATAGCTACAGTGGGAGTAAAAGGTAGATGGGATACAAGGAAAATAGAATCAGTAAGTAAGAGAGAGGTGAAGGTTTATAAACTAAAAGAGGAGGCAGTTAGGGTAAGATATAAACAACTACTGGAGGATAGATGGGCTAGTGAGAGTGTAGGCAATGGGGTCGAAGATGTATGGGGTAGATTTAAAAATGTAGTGTTAGAGTGTTCAGCAGAAGTTTGTGGTTACAGGCGAGTGGGTGCGGAGGGAAGAGGAGCGATTGGTGGAATGATGATGTAAAGAGAGTAGTAAGGGAGAAAAGTTAGCATATGAGAGGTTTTTACAAAGTAGAAGTGATGCAAGGAGGGAAGAGTATATGGAGAGAAAAGAGAGGTTAAAAGAGTGGTGAAGCAATGTAAAAGAGAGCAGATGAGAGAGTGGGTGAGATGTTATCAGCAAATTTTGTTGAAAATAAGAAAAAGTTTTGGAATGAGATTAATAAGTTGAGGAAGCCTAGAGAACAAATGGATTTGACAGTTAAAAATAGGAGAGAGAGTTATTAAATGGAGAGTTAGAGGTATCGGGAAGATGGAGAGAATATTTTGAGGAGTTGTTAAATGTTGATGAAGACAGGGAAGCTGTGATTTCGTGTGTAGGGCAAGGAGGAATAACATCTTGTAGGAGTGTGGAAGAGCCAGTTGTGGGTGTGGGGAAGTTCGTGAGGCAGTGGGTAGAATGAAAGGGGTAAGGCAGCTGGGATTGATGGGATAAAGATAGAAATGTTAAAAGCAGGTGGGGATATAGTTTTGGAGTGGTTGGTGCTATTATTTAATAAATGTATGGAAGAGGGTAAGGTACCTAGGGATTGGCAGAGGCGTGTATTGTTCCTTTGTATAAAGGCAAAGGGGACAAAAGAGAGTGCAAAAATTATAGGGGAATAAGTCTGTTGAGTGTACCTGGTAAAGTGTATGGTAGAGTTATTATTGAAAGAATCAAGAGTAAGACAGAAAGCAGGATAGCAGATGAACAAGGGGGCTTTAGGAAAGGTAGGGGTGTGTAGACCAAGTGTTTACAGTGAAACATATAGGTGAACAGTATTTGGATAAGGGTAAAGATGTTTTTGTGGCATTTATGGATTTGGAAAAGGCGTATGATAGGGTAGATAGGGGGGCAATGTTGCAGATGTTGCAGGTGTATGGAATAGGAGGAAGGTTACTGAAAGCAGTGAAGAGTTTTTATGAGGATAGTGAGGCTCAGGTTAGAGTGTGTAGGAGGGAGGGGACTATTTCCCAGTAAAAGTGGGCCTTAGACAAGGATGTGTGATGTCACCGTGGTTGTTCAATATATTTATAGATGGGGTTGTAAGAGAAGTGAATGCGAGGGTCTTGGCAAGAGGTGTTGGGCTAAAAGATAAAGCAAATACAAAGTGGGAGTTGTCACAGTTGCTTTTTGCTGATGACACTGTGCTTTTGGGAGATTCTGAAGAGAAGTTGCAGAGGTTGGTGGATGAATTTGGTAGGGTGTGTAAAAGAAGAAAATTGAAAGTGAATATAGGAAAGAGTAAGGTGATGAGGATAACAAAAAGAATAGGTGACGAAAGATTGGATATCAGATTGGAGGGAGAGAGTATGGAGGAGGTGAATGTATTCAGATATTTGGGAGTGGACATGTCGGCGGATGGGTCTATGAAGGATGAGGTGAATCATAGAATTGATGAGGAAAAAGGGTGAGTGGAGCACTTCGGAGTCTGTGGAGACAAAGAACCTTGTCCATGGAAGTAAAGAAGGGAATGTATGAGAGTATAGTTATACCAACGCTCTTATATGGGTGTGAAGCATGGGTGATGAATGTTGCAACGAGGAGAAGGCTGGAGGCAGTGGAGATGTCATGTCTAAGGTCAATGTGTGGTGTGAATATAATGCAGAGAATTCGGAGTTTGGAAATTAGGAGGAGGTGCGGGATTACCAAAACGATTGTCCAGAGAGCTGAGGAGGGGTTGTTGAGGTGGTTTGGACATGTAGAGAGAATGGAACGAGACAGAGTGACTTCGAGAGTGTATAAATCTGTAGTGGAGGGAAGGCGGGGTAGGGGTCGGCCTAGGAAAGGTTGGAGGGAGGGGTAAAGGAAGTTTTGTGTGTGAGGGCTTGGACTTCCAGCAAGCAGTGTGAGCGTATTTGATAGGAGTGAATGGAGGCATATGGTTTTAATACTTGACGTGCTGTTGGAGTGTGAGCAAAGTAACATTTATGAAGGGATTCAGGGAAACCGGCAGGCCGGACTTGAGTCCTGGAGATGGGAAGTACAGTGTCTGCACTCTGAAGGAGGGGTGTTAATGTTGCAGTTTTATAACTGTAGTGTAAAGCACCCCTCTGGCAAGACAGTGATGGAGTGAATGATGATGAAAGTTTTTCTTTTCGGGCCACCCTGCCTTGGTGGGAATCGGCGATGTGTTAAAAAAAAAAAAAAAAAAAAAATAATAAAAATAAAATAGAAAAATACTTATTTGGTGTTTTATTAACAATTGCAAATTTGCAACACTCAGAATTTGACACCCTTTAGCGTCGGGACCGTCTCGAGATGGTCCTTGAATATTGGCAATTGCGCGAAAAGTTATTTTTAGAATTTCAAATATATGGGCTCATTATCCTTACATTGAGCTACTCTATCGACTCGTATGAAAAACATTTCGAAATTATCATTTCCCAGGGAGTGCCCGGTAAAGGGTTAAGGTAAATACAGTGGTACCTCGAGTTACGATATTTTTTCGTTCGAGAATGCTGTTCAAGTGCCATTACCAAACGAATTTATCCCCATAAGGAATAATGTAAAATAGACTAGTCCTTTTACACCCCCAAAATATACTTACAAAAGCATTTAAAAAAATAAACTTACATAAAAGGGCGATTTTGGGGACCATCGTAACTCGAGGTACCACTGTACTATTATTTCTGTTACATTTATAGTCTTAAGCAGTAAAAACAACATAATACATCACAATAATGAACTACAATTACATATTCACTTTTATTTTTGTAAGATCTGTTGGTCTAAAAAAAAACTTGTTTGACTTTTTGGGGACTCCCAGGAATGTAACCCTATTTTTCCCATAAGTTCTTTTAATTTTCTAACACGATTTTAGCTAACACGACGTTTTCAGGTACGTAACTACCGTGCTAAATGAGGGTCTACTGTATTTGGTTTACTTTGTTTTATAGATTTTGATGGTGCTGCTAGTTTTTATTTTTTTTTACTCAATTTTACCTTGGATATTCTTGTGCATGTTTTGTATTTATTTTTCCTGCAGAGAGTGCTGAGTAATCTACCAGGTTAAAGTGTTTTTCATATCTCAAAACTTCCTTTCTTCCACTTGCCAGTTTCATATCAGTCCTCACTTATTTGTTTCACATTTCACAGGTTTTTTTCTGATGAGTCTATGGCAGTTGGAAGCTCCATATCCAAGGCTGTTTGTGGGATAATAATATTAAAAAATGTATTTCTTTTCTGCAGTATACAGGTAATATAGTTTACATAAAATAAAATATTGTTAGGCACATAAGAAAGCCAATAGCATGTGGTACATTTTAGATAGCTTCCTTGTAGTTAAACAAGCAGAACTCTGTTAGTGGTGTCAGGCTTTCACTGTTTAATTTGTTATAGAGTATAATGTTTGCAAATTTCCTGAGGTTGTAGCACTAGTAGCATTTTCGGCAGCAAGCGGCAGCGGCAGCAAGCAGCAAGAACCTTGTCCTCTATTTTTACTTCCACCTGAGGTTCCCAGCAGCCCTGTGATGGCCTAATCAAGACCCACATAACACTAACATATGTGGATACCCAGAATGATATAAATCAACTGCAGAAATCACCCAAAAATACGCAAATCACCAACTAATAGGACTCGTGTTACCACCACCTGCCCTGCTGTCAGTGAAGTGATACTCCACAACATTCACCCATTACCCTTTGCCTACAATTCATCTGAAGCCACGGTCAATGGCCAAGGGTCAGAGCAACAAAAGAAGATCCAGTAACCAGCCAAGGACTCTAACATCACAGGTGAGAGCAGCAATACTACAAGGAAAACTTCTCGTACTGCCAGCCAGGACACAACCCTCATCGACCAATGTAGTGTAGTGCGTGTAATGGGCGGTCATGCAGGGTGGAGCTTCGTCTAAATTGCGTTTACTGAGAGTAGCTGAGGAGACAGAGTGCGAGAATTAAGTGTGTGTAACCATAAAGTGCATATACGCATTTGAACCAACATAAGAGGAATCGCAGTGAACATTAAATAGAAAAAAAAATATGGACTATAGTGTAAATTCTAGAGTGCCGGTGGAGTAACCGTTACGGTGGGAATAGGCCTGGCAGCGCCAGCGAATTATTGCCAGATACATTCAAATTCGGAGGTGGAAATTAACAAACAGATATTGAACTAACAAAGTAATATAGCAAGTGGCAAGGATATATATGTGCAGTGACACAGTGAACTAAATCTGTAGTAAGAGAAATAGTAATAAATCCCCAGTATAGCTTAAAATATATGGTGTAGCATATGGAAATATACTACAAGGATTGGCACTAGTGAACTATTGCCAGAGGTCCTGAGAAGCGGAAATAACAGATAAGTAACTACTATAGTTATAAGTAACAAAAACAAGTGATGGTGGCACTGAGGTGCAGGGAATCACAGTACAGTGGACCCTCGGTTAACGAATACCCCGGAAATCGTGCAATTATGTAAGTATAATTTTGTAAGTTCTTGTGGAAGTGTATTTTTGGGGGTCTGAAATAGACTAACCTACGTGAAATTTTTCCTTAAGGGAGTAAATTCGTTCGGTAATGGCACTTGAGCAGACTTCAGGAGTGAAGTTTTTACGAAACTCGGGGGTCCACTGTATACATAAATGGAGTATACAACCCATGTGAAGTGTCTTTCTCGTTGCCACTACTAAGCGTGAAATAAATTTTGCCATGGAAGTGTAAGGGGAAATTACCGGAGGCATAGGTACCGTGTGGAAAATAAAGCAATGACCCTAGTATTAGTGCAGTGAAAAGAGAAGGTATCTTAAATAAATATAGTGTATATCCTTGTAATAACCAGTGTACAGCACAGTGATAAAATACTAGGGATAAAATAAGAGTAAATTAAAAACCAATAGTCACTGTGGCAGTGTGGGTGACTCTACTTGCCCTGGTGTTGACATGTGACAAGCGATATTTATAGATTTGCGTTACCACATATAACGAATAGACTAGGATATCAGGACATAATAGAAAGACCTAGTGAACCCAATTGGCAGTAGAAAACACAAGGATAGTGATCTAAGAAAATGAAAGTGGTTTAAAACGTGGCATCGCATGGTAGTACAGGCACCTGAGTGGTGTGCTTCAGTCATACGTCTGGCAGTGCTGCCAGACAACAACGGAGGCCTACCATACACAACCATAAAAACACCATATACACCATACCACAATATCCTGTCTAGACCAGTGTGAGGATCTCAGTAAGACTAATACATTAAAATGTATATATGATTGATCAGAGAGGAATAGTTATACAGTGAACAAAACAAACCGAAATAAATGCATATTATAACAATAATATAATATAATGTGTAGTAAGTCTCCATAATCAGTACATCCCACATACACTAATAGGATATAGGCAGGATGGCAGTACAGTATATCTGTGGGACATGTGAAAAGGCTCTTGGGAAAAAATCCAGAATCACATGCAACCTTTGCTTTTCAAAACATCATGTCACATGTTCAAGAATTAACACAGCAACAAAAAGTGACATCCGCCTAGAAAGGTGTTTCTGGATCTGCAACAAGGATGTGGAACTATGGACAGATATCAGGAAAGCACTCAGGAGGTTAATAAACAATAAGCATGAAAAAAAAAAGAGGAACTATTGAATAGTCTACCTGATATATATAGAACATGGGAAGATAGGAAAGAAGTAAAGTCTAACACACACAATGACCAGTCTACAACAATTGACCCAAAAATAAACAGTCATCCACTGGAAAAAACACAGGAGACAAAAATATTAGCTAACTCAGCCCCCAGCCCCAGGACTGACCCAGACCCAGCCCCCAGCCATAGTGAACATCCAGATTTGGTTAAAGATGCCACCACAGCCATAGCCTCTAGTACAGATATAGTAGGGGAGTCCTCTTCCAGGGAAAATGTTGACCCCCATGTCATCAAAGGAGGAAAGCGCAGATAACGAGGAAAACCAAGGAGTGGAAAGAGAGGAAAAAAACGCAGATAATTTGGCAGATCTTTGGGAAGACAAAATCAGTAAATATATGCAGTCAAAACATATGCAGATTCTATGCAAAAGGTATGTGCCTATATGGCAGAGCTTGCTGGAATAAACACACCAGAAAATGTGCCAACATGTTAAGGAAAGGAAAGTGTCGTTTCAACAATGAGTGCAGATACTTCCATCCAGTGATGTGTCAAGCTTCAACACAGTCCAGAGAATGTTATGACCTGAGCTGCCCAGACCACCATATAAAGAGAACAGTACGCTACAGAGAAAGCAGGGAAAGGGAAAATGAAAATGAACAGCAATCTTTTTTAGATATAAGGAGAAACAACCAGATCAAAGAAAGAGACAAAAGGGGGAAATGGTACAGAGGGGACAGATGGGCAGAACAGTGGGACATGCCAAAACAGGCACCAGCTCATCAGGGCCGTATGAACAATCAAAGTCAGTACTGGAGAAACCAGGGGTTTGGGCACCAGGGGCCATACCAGGTAGGACATCACCAGTGGTACTAACGAAACACAAAGAAAGACCAAACATCCCAAATGGTAACTCCTGCTTCACATTTGCAAATATTCAGGGTCTGAAATCAAATAAAAATGACAAAGTTAGTTATGTTAGTGGACTCCTATCAGAAGCGAATGCCATGTTTGGAGCATTTACAGAAACACATACAAGGGATGTTTTGGACGGAGAGATTAAGATAGAAAACTATAACATGTATAGATGTGATAGAATTAATAGGTCACAGGGAGGAGTAGGACTCTATGTAAAAGATAATCTCTGTTGCACAGAAGTGTTGAACGCTACGAATGATATAGTAGAAATCCTCGGCATTAAAGTGGAAAATAAGAATCTAGTAATTATCCTAGTATACAAACCACCATCAGCAACTGCGGAGGAATTCACAGAGCAGTTAAGGAAGATAGATAGCTATCTGGATAGGCTAGAGAATCCCGCCCCAAACATTTTAATCCTTGGAGATTTTAATCTCCCTCATGTAAAATGGAAGATGAGGCAACATAATGTTATACATACCAGAAATATCTCCTGGAAGCACCCTGGCTCAACAGGCACATACCAGGGAACTAATGAGGCTTTGTGAAAAGTACTCATTAAACCAACAGATAATTGATCCCACTAGAAATGAAAATACCCTGGATTTGATATTCACAAACAACGAGGAATTAATCAGAGACATAACAGTTACAAAAAACAATATACTCTGATCATAACATCATAGAAGTTCAAACGAGTATTAACTCAGGGTTAGGGAACTGCGGCACTAATGTTAGAGACAGGATGTTCAGTAAGTTTAATTTTAATAACCATAGAATTGACTGGGAAAGAATAAACCAAGAGCTATCAGACATATCATGGGAATCAGACATGAGCACCCTAAATCCCCACCAGTGCCTAGAGAAGCTGAATACAGAAGCATACAAGGTATGTATGAAGCACGTACCATTGAGGAAACCTGGAAGAAGATCAGATATAGAGAGCGTAGGAGATGGTACAGGAGAAGAAAACGGGTTACTGAATTGTTGAAAAACACAAATATGTTGCAACAGAGGAGAGATAGCCTTAACAGAGAGATCACTGAATTAGAGCATAAACTTAAGATGTTATACCTGACAGAAGAAGTACAAAGGGAACAAAGAGCCATACAGGATATTGCAAGAAACCCAAAATATTTCTATTCCTATGCAAAATCCAAGCTAAGAACTACCTGTAGAATTGGACCATTATTGAGAGGAGATTCGTATACTGACGATGAACAGGAAATGAGTGAAATCCTAAAAGAACAGTATGAGTCAGTGTTCAGCAACCCACGAAATGACAGCAAGGTAGAAAATGCAGAAATATTTTTCACTCCAGCAGAAGGCCGCGCAGACCACCTAACCGACATTAGTACAAATCCCATAGATTTTGAAAAAGAAATGGACAACATGCCCACTCACTGAGCACCTGGACCAGATTCATGGAATGCTTTATTTATAAAGTAGTGCAAAGTACAGTGGTACCTCGGTTTACGATTTTAATCCGTCAGAGAGGGCATATTTTAAGCCGAAACAATCGTAAAACGAATCAATTTTCCCCATAAGAAATAATGGAAATAAATTTAATCGTCCAAGACTTCCAAAAGTAGTTAAATAAAATATTTTTAGAACTTTTGGACATTAAATAATACACAATTTAATAAAGAATACATAAATATACATGCAAATATTGTACAATAACATGTCACTTACATTTATTGAAGAGTTGTTGATGTGTGGAGGACGGGAGGAGGGGAGAAGGTGGAGTAGTATGCTAGTGTTTGGAAGGGAATCCTTCCATTAACACTGCGGTGGTAAGTTCTTTTCTGGGGTTACTTCCTTTTTCTTTGAATGCCACTAGGACCAGCTTGAGAGTCACTAGACCTCTTTCTAACAACAAATTTGTCAGGGAGATCTGTGTCTGGCGATTCTTTAACACATCCTGAAATGACACACCACTGTGTCATTGTACAGGTTGCCAGCACGGCCTGCAACAGCATGGTTAGGTGATATTCATCCATAAATGCTTGCACATCACTCCATTTGGCACAGATCTCCCTAATCCTTGAAGAAGGCACATTCTTCCATTTTTGTTCCACCTCCACCTCCTCCTCTGAACCATTGTCCTGACCTCTGCTCTCTTGTTCCAGTTGCTGTTGAAGCTCTTGCAGATCTTCAGTGGTTAGCTCTTCCTTGTGCTCCTCCACCAACTGTTCCACATCCTCACCACTCACCTCTAACCCCAGACTTGCCCAATTCCACAATTTCTTCCAAAACAGGCTCAGGCTCAGGCTCAGGCTCAGGGTTCTGAGGCTCAGCCCCAAAACCTTCAAAATCCTCCCTAGGACACAGTCTGGCCACAATTTTCTCAGGCAGAGTTCAAAGTCCTGGTAGTCACCCCCTCCCAAGCCTTACCTATAAGGTGTACACAATGCAGCATATGGAAATGGTTTTTCCAAAATTCTCTTAGGGTTATGTTCATGTCTGTGGTCACATCAAAGCACTTTTGAAACATTGCTTTGGTATAGAGTTTTTTAAAGTTGGAAATGACCTGCTGGTCCATGGGCTGGAGGAGAGGAGTGGTATTAGGGGCAAGAACTTCACTTTGATGAATTTAAACTCCTCCACAATTTTCTCTACCAAGTTTGGAGGATGACAAGGAGCATTGTCCATTATCAGGAGGCACTTAAGTGGCAAATTATTGTCCAATAGATATTTCTTCACACTGGGGCCAAACACTTCATTGAACCAATCTAAGAAAATGTCCTTTGTGACCCAACCCTTTTTTGTTAGACTTCCACATCACACACTTGCTGACACCGCATCTGCCAAACACTCGGGATTTTCAAAAGATACACTAGTAAAGGCTTCACTTTGAATCACCACTTGCATTGGCACAAAGCATCAACGTTAGCCTGTCTTTCATAGGCTTATGTCCTGGCTGTGCCTTTTCCTCCTGAGTAATGTAGGTCCTGTTGGGCATTTTCTTCCAAAACAGGCCTGTTTCATCACAATTAAACACTTGTTGGGGAGGAATTGTTCAGCCTCTAGGTACTCCTGAATTCAGGAACATATTTTTCAGCCGCACTTTTGTCAGAACTGGCTGCGTCACCATGCCTCACAACACTATGTATGCCAGTACGCTTCTTAAATTTTTGAAACCAGCCTCTGCTGGCTTTAAATTCCTCACTTCACTCTTGCAGGCATTTTCTTAAGGAGATCATCATGCAACTGCCTTGTTTTTCACATATTATTCCCTCCGAAACAGTATCTCCTGCTAACTGTTTCTCGTTGATCCACACCAACAACAACCTTTCCACATTTTCCACCACTTGTGGTCTCTGTTTTGTGATCACAGATGCACCTTTTGCAACAACAGCTTCCTTGATTTTACTTAAATATTTCTTATCCACAATGGTAGCGATGGTAGAATAGGGTTTACCATACAGCCTGGCCAGCTCACTGAACGCACTCCACTTTCATTTTTTTCTATTATCTCCTTCTTCCTTCTATCGTACATATATTTCTGTTCCTCTTTCCCACAGGCTTACACTAGGATCTTTCCTTGGACCCATGGTAGCTTATTTAGCAGTTGAAAAGCACTAAAAACAGTGGAATAATGACAATATACTGGTATGAATGCGTGGGTGTGGGTGGTGGTCGCTCTCGCTTGTAAACAATAGCACTGACGCTCCCTGGAGTGCGCGCTCAGCTGGGCGCCAAGCGGACAGTCCGTACGAATGTCGGTGACCGAAGCAAACATCGTAAACCACAAACAAATTTCTTACGTTATAAATATGGTTACCAAAATAACGTAAGGTGATAACATTAAACCGAGGTACCACTGTACCATTAGCAAGAGCCCTTAGTATTCTTTGGAGAAAGAGCTTAGATCTAGGTGAAATACCGGAGGCCTTAAGAGTGCAGACATAGCTCCTTTGCATAAGGGAGGTAGTAGAGCACTAGCTAAAAATTACAGACCAGTAGCCCTCACTTCTCACATCATAAAAATCTTTGAAAGAGTGATGAGACGGCAGATTACAAACTTCATGGACCAGCATAACCAACATAACCGAACCAGCATGGCTTTAGAGCGGGACGATCATGCCTGTCACAGCTGCTGAACCATTATGACAGAATTCGGAGGCATTGGAGGACGACCAAAACGCAGATGTGATTTCAGATTTTGCAGGCGTTTGACAAATGCGATCGTGGAGTGATAACGCACAAAATGGGGCCATAGGCATTAGGAAAGGTAGGCAGATGGATTTTTGAGTTCTAACACACAGAACACAAAAAGTGTAGTGAACAGGGCAAGATCCAGCATCAGCGGGTCAAAAGCTCAGTGCCCCAAGGCACTGTCCTGCACCTATGCTGTTTTTCATCCTCATAGCAGACATAGATAAAAACACCCAGCACACTTTTGTATCATCATTTGCAGATGACACTAAAATAAGCATGAAAGTCACTACGGTAGAGGACACTGAAAATTACAGGAGGACATAAGCAGGGTCTTCCAGTGGCAGTGGGGAACAACATGACGTTCAATGGTGATAAGTTTCAGCTGCTTAGGTATGGAAAATGAAGAACTCAAAAGGAACACTATATAAAAACGCAAGAGGGTCCACATAGAACGAAAGGAACACGTAAAGGACTTGGGAATAATTATGTCTGTGATCTGTCTTTAAAGACCATAACAGCCAGGAAGATGACGGGTAGGTACTGAGAACTTTAAAAACAAGGGAAATAATGCCGATGGTGACACTCTTCAAATCGCTAGTGCTCCCTCACTAGGGAAAACTGCTCTGTGCTGACAGCCCCGTTCAGGGCAGGAGAAATATCAGAGCTGGAACAAATTCAGAGATCGTTTACGGCTCACATTGAGCCATTGAAACATCTAAATTATTGGGAACGCCTTTCAAGTCTTGAACATGTACTCATTGGAGCGGAGGAGAGATACATGATAACATATACTTGGAAAGCTTGAGGACCTGGTCCCAAATCTGCACCTGCCATAACAACATACTGGAGTGAGAGATATGGGAGAAAGTGTAAAATAAAAACCCGGGGAGGAGAGAAAAAGGGGGGGGACAATCGGGGCACGTATTAAATTTCCGGGGGAGACTATTCAACATCTTACCCGAAGATATCCCCCCGGCGGAACCAGTGTAGAAGCCTTCAAGAGGGAAACGGACAAAATATCTTCATCCGGGGGAACCCGATCCCCAAACCCGGCTGTGATGGATAGGGGGGCGGGCCTCCAGCAACAACAGCCTGGTTGACCAGGCAAAAAACCAGACGAGCCCGGCCCTTTGGGTTTTGGGTCAGAGAGTAGATAAACTTTAAAAACCCTTTAAAGGGATATCAAAAAAGGTTTTAACCACCTGCACCATCACAACACTTTTGACAGACAAAAAAAATATGATCGCCGCCACAGTCCAAGATAACTCCTTCCATGGTTTTATGTTAAGAAGATTACTGACCCCGAAATAAAACTAAACTCCCACGATCCCGAACCAAACAATCAAACACCCCGGAAAAAACAAAAACCCCCAACGCAAAGTACCCTTTATTAAGATCACAACTCTGGAAGACAAACTAAGCACCTAGAACAACTAAGCAACACCCAAAACCGGTTGTGGACACCATCAACAATTTTAAAAGACCCAAATCACCCAACTGAATAACAATATCATGGAAAAAAAGATCACGAGTGGGTCTACAACTTACAAA